>CM042257.1:24959969-25187469 GCA_023566225.1 Romanogobio albipinnatus | reverse complement strand
TATCTCCATAAAAACTAGGGATGTCGAAATTAATCATATCTTCGATCCATCACGATGCAGACGAGGACGATTCAGTATCGGTTCAGTAATAGACCATAACCGATAATAATGTACTGATTATTTTCTGATGTCATCTGTCACGTACGTGCTTTGTCGCGGTAGCATACAATGGCAGAGGGAGGTGAGTGCGAGTAGTAGATTAAAATGCTCCAACTACTTTAAAAGACTACATCTGGGCACATTTCAGCTTTTATGAACAACCTGGTAAGCACAACCTGGAGAACACACGCGCTGTGTGTAAATCAAAGCTATCTGATTTATCTAAACGATTTCATTTACACGATTCGTCTGATACATCAATGCATTGTGATGCATCGTGATATCAAATTTAACTGAATCGATGGCATGATAATCGTAATCGAACCAAACCGTGAGACCAGTGTAGGTTCACACCCCTATCCATAAACTTATTGCTTATTTTACATACCCTCAAACCAGCATATCACAACAAGCGTTCTGGTTTGAGTGAGCAGAGCAGAATCCTCAGAAAGGTGCTCTCCACTCCAGAGGAAATATTACAGAATAACTGGAACAAACAGGACATTATCGTCCGTTGGTGTGGATGCTAATAGAGTTATTGTTATCTTTATAGTTATCATTCTCTGTGTAAATGGCATTTTACAGCCTACCACAGCAAAAGAACAAGAAAATCAAATTACAGGAAAAATAGTTTAAGGTGATGAACAAATAAAAAAAATGTCTGCTATTTTACTCTCTCAAAAAACGTTTTAATACAATAACTACTTTGACAAATTAGTAATGAAGGCTTGGATGACTTTCAAACTATTAATAAGATGTTGAATCAGTGGTGTAAGAATGTAGTTCTACACACATAAGCTGAAACATTGACTCTGGAAAAGAGAGAATTATTGGGTAACTAATTTTCTGAATATTATTGAAAATGAATGCACACTTGCATACTGGCCACATATACATTACCACTACAGGGAATGCATTAATTTACTATAATTTAAACATCCAACATAATTCATTCATATATAATACAACGATTACCTTCTGTGAGGTTTCCCGTTTCCTTTTATCTTCCTTTTTCCTTTTCTTGTCTTCCATGAACTGCTGTTCCCTTTCCTGATGCTCCTTTCTACAAAAGATATGGAACTCATCATACCGTTTAAAAACAATTTTGACCAAAACAAACACGTTTAACTGTAAAACCTTCTTAATGATAATAAGACCTGTTCTGTCTACAGTTTTTGTTGAGTATCACCTTCAACCAGTCCAGGCACTAAGAGCCTTGTTACCAAACCAAATGCATAAAAGACTGAGACACAACAGCGGCACCAAACACATGATCATGATCATCACAAATCACTGTATACGTAACTTCAAAGGAATGCTGGTTTAGGGTCAACCTAAGTTTGCATGCGTCGTGTAATATATAGAATGCCCGTTAAAATCACACTGTGATCGTGGTAATGGGAAACTATTGCTACTATCTGTCTGCGAGCGAGGCTTCAGTTGGCAGGCAGGGCTGTTTCGGACAGGCGCTCCGTTCACCCGCCCATTTCTTCCGGTACAATATACGATATTAGATATTACATACATTTTTACGTCAGCTATCAGAACGATTCGTTTAAGCCCAACAGTTTAAACGGAAATAACAGAAATAGAATTAACTGTTATGATTTAGTGGCCCTGCCAAACCTTGTTACCGAGTTAGCTAGTTTGTTAGCAGGAGCAATTGACACACACTAACCATAAATCAGGTAATTTCGTTAAATTCCCCCTGAAGCCGCCGAATAATTGCATACGGATCACAACAAAAATCAAAAGGGTAAGCAACCGTCCAAACAAGACATGCATTTTATCAAATATGGGGAGTAACAGCAATAGACTATGAGTCGGTAGACATTGCCCACCAAAACCATAAAGCCAACTCATATGTGTTTTCATGTAACGCAATGTTTCATGCAACGTTGTCCATATTAATTAGTACAGACTAAATGCAAACGAGTATGTTTTTACGATCGACCAGCGGAAAGCTAAAGTTGCAAACAAGCAGATGCTAACTAGCTAATTTAACTAGCAATCGAGCTAGTGGCTAACAGATATCGACGAGGAAAAACTGTATCACACATAAATGCTTTCACACCACTGCGGTTTTACAAATGCATATTACCGTCATTAGTAGCAAATCATATTTTATATAAATTGCTCTTTTAAACAAAGCACTTACCTCAGGAATTACATGCACCGCAGCTAGTCTTCTAGCTACAGCTAAAGTGCTTAAGTGCGAAATTCTGCGTTTTGAGGCAACGTGAAATACAATACTCCATCAAAATCTAATAGCTAGTCATGAAAACACTCCTTCTGTAGTTTTTAAATATGAAATACGATAATGTAAACGAAAAAGGCGGAATCTATGTTTAAAGCGCTGTAAAGTCAGTTGGTTGACGGTCGGCCATTTTACTGCTCGGTGTGAATGTGTGTGTCTGGACAGGTCTGACGGAAGGGGGGCAGCCGAGGGAGATTTTTGACCTTCAATATTAAAAGTCCAATAACTCTTTATTCGGCCTTTCTTATAGTAAAACATTGTTTATTGTGAGATCTAGCTCTTTTGGAATGGTTGTTCATTGTACATGCGGTTATTGTTTCTCTTTCAACATCAGTTAAATGGCTACCTCAGTCAACCCTATCAAATTTCATATCTTATTTAAATATAGATAATGTTTTAGTAGCTACAGGGGTTTTCTTTTGTATATAAACATCCATTTTTATAATATACAATAAAAAATTATAAAGTCAACATATTTGCAGAATTAAATCATTTACTTTTGTTGCCATTGTAATAACGCTTTTATCTGGGAAGGGAATCCTCTTTTAGATGTATAAAATTGTCCATAGAATAATATTTTTTTGTGATTTCTGAATTATTTTTTTTAGAAAGCAGAATAAAACAAAAATAATGTCAAATTCAGTAATGTTAACTTTTTAACTTCCTGAAATGTATAAAAGCTTTATTACAATGGCAACAACAGTAAATTATTTAATTCTGCAAACATGTTGTCTTTTTAATTTGCAATAACGCGTTTTTTTTTATATTGTCGTATTTATGTGCATTTATGGGCCTTTTTGCAATATCTCTTTTTAGCACTACTTTGTTTGATTTATATGTACAGTATGTATATGTTTTACCCATGTTCTTAGTATTATTGTAATAAGATGTATGTTTTAGTTATATTTTGTTTGTGTATTTGTTTCTTGTATTATCATTATAGGGTATATGTTTAAAATAATATATTATAGGGTATTATATGTTTTTTATTTTAGTTTTTTTGCGAATGTTTGGCTTTAGTTTTGTAGTCATGTAGATAGATCGTTGTTGAGTTGTTGTCTGTGTGCGTGGACTGAATGTGGTTGCTGCGACTGTAACAAATCTATTTTCCTGTGAAGGATCAATAAAGTATCTATCTATAATGTCAGATCACAAATCAGTTAAAAATCTAGAGTATAAATCAGTTTAAATCTAGAGTATTATTAATGTAAGAAAAATATCTTTATGATTTTTATTGCACTCTGCACACCAATTTTTGGTTCGTGTTTAGTAATGTTTTCATCAGTGCAGATTTACCACATTATATTTGGTTGCGTATTATTCATAGTGTTAAATAAGAATGTCTAACCAACCTGTTCGTTCTTGACTCAGAAAAATATGGCCTCACGAAGAAAAGGCGAGAAGAGAAAGACGGAGGAGGTTACTGAAACAAAGGAACGACAACAATTTGATGCAGAACCATCAGATGGCAGCAGCAGAGAGGAAGAAATGGCACAGAAAAGAAAGATAAAGGCAAAGAAAAAATACATAGGCGCTCACGTCTCAGTATCAGGTGAGAAAAGATGCTTATTCTGAGTGCAGTGATTGTGCTGAATGCATATCAATTTTACAAATATTCTTAAGGAGGAATATGGAAAGCAGTCGAATCAAGTGTGGCCATAGGAGGTCATGCTTTTGCCTTTTTCTTGGGCTCCCAGCGCTCCTGGACCAGAAAAGCCCTTGATCAAGCTGCTGCAGTTCAATTTCAAAAATCCTGTGCTAAACATGGCTTCGATCCGATACACATCCTGCCACATGGATCTTATTTGATGAACTGCGGTTCCCCCAAGGAAGGTTTGTGTGCTGACTATTCCTGCTGTGGTTGTGTGTATCCACCAAATAATTATTATTTAAAGATGAAGCCACGAGGTTGGCATATTTAAAAACACAGCTCAGTTGATTCATTCAATATCTAGTCAATAGTTAATACTCTAGGCTGCATATGTTTTGTATATAAGACTGCATGTCAAATGACTCTGCATGTTGTAATCCAGATGTGTTCAGTAAAAGCCGGTCTATGCTTGTGGATGAACTGAGTCGCTGCAGTGCACTGGGCCTCAGCCAGTATAACTTTCACCCTGGAGCTTCTATGGACTCCAGCCCTGAGAAATGCATGGAGAAAATTGCCCAAGCTATTAACCACGCACACCAGCAAACCCCTGCCGTCATTACAGGTCAACTATACAACCCTGATGATTGAAGAAAATGTGCGACTGTGTTCATGCTTTCTGGTGAATTTAGCTGGATTACTATATTCTTTCTTTTCTCTCAATAGTGCTTGAAAACATGAGTGGTCAGGGCAGCACTGTAGGTGGGAAGTTCAGTGAACTGAGAAGCATAATAGACCGGGTGCGTGACAAGACACGTGTTGGGGTGTGTCTGGACACTTGCCATGCTTTTGCAGCAGGTACGGTGTGAAGTCCCATAGATATTACCACAAATTATTTGGAAAATATATATTTTTGTTACATAGATCAAAAGTATGGGCTTGCATGACAAACCGCAAATTTTTGACTTTAAGCTGATTAAATATATAAAGTATTTGAGATAAGATGATACTCTTCTGTTTAGGCTATGACATTGCACCATCTGGAGGAGTAAAGAAAATGCTTGATGAATTTGACAGAGTGGTTGGGCTGCATTATTTGAGAGCTGTTCATTTAAATGACTCTAAAGGTATGCAGCATTCTTTGGTCTTATCAATATAGAGAGCTGCAGGGGTGATGTGTGTTTGTAGGCCAAAAACTGAAAACAAGTTTATATTGTTGTTAATAGCACTTCCGGTTCCATCGTCCTGAAGTCAATGAGATTTTGGTTAAATGCCTGAAATAAGGTCTGTGGTGAAACACAAGTTCAAGATATATTTACAGTTTCATCTACGGCATAAAATACATCAGTATTAAAGGGTTAGTTCACCCAAAAATGAAAATTCTGTCAGTAATTACTCACCCTCATGTTGTTCCAACCATGTAAGACCTTCGTTCATCTTCGGAACATAATTTAGTATATTTTTGATGAAATCTGAGAGCTGTCTCACTCCTCCATAGGCTTTCAGAGGGACTGAAACTTGATGGCCCAGAATAGTAAGTAAAAACGTCATTTAAGGAGTCCAAATGACTACAGTGGCTCTGTATTAAGTCTATCATGCGACGAAAATACTTTTTGAACGGAAAAACAACAAAAATAACGACTTTATCACACTATTATTGTTGTTCAATTTGAGTGCCACGACGCATGCACGAGAACTGAGATTACGGCGTTCTTCTTCTACTACTACTTGACTGGCTGCTCACTCTTTCGGAGTAGGGTTAATCTCAGTTCTCGCGCATGCGTCGTGGCACTCCCGCGAACTCTCGTCAGAGGCTCAAATTGAACAACAATAATAGTGTGATAAAGTCGTTATTTTTGTTGTTTTTCCGCTCAAAAAGTATTTTCGTCGCATGATAGACTTAATACAGAGCCACTGTAGTCATTTGGACTCCTTAAATGACGTTTTTACTTACTATTCTGGGCCATCAAGTTTCATTCCCTCTGAAAGCCTATGGAGGAGTGAGACAGCTCTCAGATTTCATCAAAAATATACTAAATTATGTTCCGAAGATGAACGAAGGTCTTACATGGTTGGAACAACATGAGGGTGAGTAATTACTGACAGAATTTTCATTTTTGGGTGAACTAACCCTTTAAGTCCATTTGAGATTTAATGCGAATGTGTTAAAAAATGTATTATACTACATAGACTTCAATGGATTTAATTAAATTCATTCTAAACATATAACTCATGACTGCTCAAAACAAGTCTAAATTTATGAAACCTACTTTTTTTTCTAACAAAACAACATCAATATTACTCTGAAATGTGCTAAAAATATATTAATTTTACTTTCATATGAAAAAAACATGATGAACCGTTTGAATCTCCTTTTCATGATGCAATGATTCATCAATAGGTGGCAGCAAAGTGAAATGTGGACTTTTTATTTTCAAAACTCTTTCTATTTTTCAAATTTAGACTTTTGCTCTACAATCTCAAGACATAAATTTTTTGTCATTTTATATTAATTTCAGAATTATTGTGTGTGCATGCGCAAGCATGTTTATAAACAAAATGCAGCCCCAGTGGGAAGGAAAAAATATTTAGAATGTTTAGATGTAGATGATGGCTCCTTCCAAAAACGTCAGCTCATCGTCCTTATATAGTCAAATATGGCAACCACTGTAAAGATGAACGTTATTCGTTATTAAAACAGTAAGCCACATCAAGGGTGTTTTAGACAAACAATATGATAAAAGACACCAGTGTTTAATAAATAGCAAAATACAAATAGTTATATATGTTAATACAAATAAAATAATGTTACTAATAATAATTCAAAAAATATATATTCATCATTTTTACATGTTGATTTTTGAAAAATATAAATGTTACATAAATAAAATAAACAAAACAATGGTTACAATTTTTAAATTGTTGACATAATGGAATCCATAGTGGAATCCTTCCACCCGGCACTACTCCAGTAAAAAGTTTTCTTACCTGTAATTTGGTCAGGACACTCTTGTTCACTTCAACCATGAGGAAAGAGCCGATTCCATAAAATGGGATGTCCATTCCTTTGCTCATATTTGCTTAATTCTGAACGCAAATACACAGTGTTCTCTGTCGCTATCTTGCAGCAGCTGATCGGAAGATATTTACCTGCTGTATAAGGACTGATGAACTGGTTATATTCCGTACTTTAAACTGAACTGGATCCACAGGATGATGAATTGCAATGTTGGAGGGATTTGTTACATGGGCTTTTTTATAGTTAATTTTTCTTATTCGATAGTTCAAAACTTGAATACAGTACCACAAGATATTTTCAGATAACAGTGATAATAACCTATAAAAACACTAATAACAAACAAATACCAATAATAATACTAAACGTGTATCAGAAAGTTAGTTTATTTAAAAAAAAAAAACATAATTTATAGAAATAAATATTTATGAATAGATATTTTGTCAGAGTCAATAAAGAATGGATCCAAAAGCAGAGGTTGACAGGATAACAACAGTCTTTAATGAGAATATAAACAAGGCAGTCTGTCGTTAAGGCACACAGAACTGGTAAAACAAACTGAGAAGGCAGCTGAGATGATCCTGTCTCGAAGAGGAGAGAGATCGGGACACCAGTAGAGGTGGAGGCAGTTCTTGAGAATAAATCACAGTCAGGAACAGAGGACCGCGAAGGTACTCTTGCAGCAAATGCAGAACTCAGACTAAACTTAGGCGCAAGGCTGTATCAGACAAACAAGACCAGGTGAGCACTTCCAAAGCAAATCAGACATGAAGAAAGCAGCAGTCGTAACGCATGACATGAAACAATGATTCAACAAGAGACAGTAAGAACAAAAACTAGATAAAGGGTAAGCACTCAAAGAAAAGTGGGAACAGGTGTCATCGCAAGGCAGCGAGGCGCTGATTGCGATGCTAACAGGTCGTAGACAGAGAGAAGATGAGCCTAACGAGCGAGTGAGAAAGTGTGTGTGTGTGTGTGTGTGTGTGTGTGTCTGAAACAATCAGGAAGGAGAGTGAGTGAAGAAAAGGATAGTGAGAAGTAAAGAGAAAGAACCTGATACATGACAGTACCCCTCACTCAACGAGCGCCCCCAGGCGCTCCCGAGGGAGGAGCCTGACGAGACCGGTAGAAGTCATCAATCAACGAGAATCCACCGCCTCTCCTCAGGACCGTACCCCTCACAATCCACCAAAAACTCGACGAGTACGTGCCCTGGAATGACATAATGCAGATATCACTCTCCTCCAGGTTCGCTTACATCTCTGAATGAAAGCTTCGACGGACGGAACCGAGGCCAGAGACTCTTGCGCCGAAAAAACAGGGGGTTGGTAACCGAGACAACTCTCAAACGGAGACAAACCAGTAGCGGACGACGGAAGGGAATTGTGAGCATATTCGGCCCACGGCAGCTGGTCGCACCAAGAAGCAGGATTCTGTGATGTAAGACTACGCAACATGCGACCAAGAATCTGATTGGTCCTCTCGGCCTGCCCATTAGTCTGCGGATGGAATCCTGACGACAGACTGGGGGAAGCCCATATCTGACGACAGAATTCCCTCCAGAACTGGGAGGTAAATTGGGGTCCCCTGTCAGACACTACGTCCGAAGGAAGACCATGGATCTTGAACACGTGATTAACCATAATCTGGGCAGTTTCTAGAGCAGATGGTAATTTAGGGAGCGGTATAAAATGCGCAGCCTTAGAAAAACGATCCACGACGGTGAGAATGACCGTATTACCAGCCGAAGAAGGCAACCCGGTAACCAAATCCAACGCGATGTGAGACCAGGGATGCGAAGGAATGGGAAGAGGTCTAAGAAGACCCGCCGGAGGACTATTGCTAGACTTAGTCTGGGCGCAGATAGAACAAGCTGCAACAAAATGCCGGATATCGCGCTCACGAGTGGGCCACCAAAATCTCTGACGAATGGCCGCTAGCGTTCCTCTAACCCGGGATGCGCAACCAATTTAGACGAATGCCCCCAGCGAAGAACCGTAGGATGAGCGACTTGGGGCACGGAAAATGTTCCTTCCGGAGCGCGGGGTGGACTAGGAACGTGCAAGAGAGAACGCTTCACCATCTGTTCCACTCCCCAGACGGCTACCCCGACCACACATCGCTGAGGCAAAATCCCCTCAATGGTCGAGGCAACCTCTGACGAGCCGAACTGCCGAGAAAGAGCATCAGGCTTGAGGTTCTTAGAACCAGGTCTAAACTAAATAGAAAAATTAAAGCGATCGAAAAACAATGCCCAGCGGGCTTGACGGGCATTAAGGCGTTTAGCAGAGCGGATATACTCTAGATTGCGATGATCCGTCCAGACTATGAATGGTACTCTGGCCCCTTCAAGCCAGTGTCGCCACTCACCCAGCGCCAGACGGATCGCCAAGAGTTCTCGGTTGCCAACGTCGTAGTTCCGCTCCGTGGGTGAAAGACGATGAGAGTAGAACGCGCACGGATGTACCTTTTCATCCTGGGAAGAGCGTTGCGACAAGATAGCTCCCACCCCAATGTCGGAGACATCGACCTCGACGATGAACTGACACCTAGGGTCAGGAGTGATCAAAACGGGCGCGGAGGTAAATAGATTCTTAAGTCGGTTAAACGCACCCTCAGCAGCCTCCGACCAAGCGAACCTGGCCTTGGAGGAGGTAAGGGCGGTAAGAGGAGCGGCAACCTGGCTAAAGCCTCGAATAAAGCGCCTATAAAAATTGGCAAATCCCAGAAACCGTTGAAGGGCGACACGAGAATCTGGGACAGGCCAATCAAGCACCGCACGGACCTTGTTAGGGTCCATACTGATCCCCTCCGTAGAGATCACCGAACCGAGGAACGTAACCGATTGGGCGTGAAAGACGCATTTCTCTGCCTTAACGAATAGACGGTTCTCTAATAAACGCTGCAGGACACGACGAACGTGTTGAACGTGAACCTGGAGGGACGGCGAGAAAATCAGAATGTCATCCAAGTAAACGAATACAAAAACGTTTAACATGTCTCGCAAGACATCATTAAGACATCGGGAGCGTTGACCAGCCCGAAAGGAAGGACACGATATTCAAAGTGCCCAACAGGAGTGTTAAACGCGGTCTTCTGCTCGTCCCCCTCCTTGATACGCACCAAATGGTAGGCGTTACGCAAGTCTAATTTGGTGAATATCTTTGCGCCCTGTAGGATCTCAAAGGCTGACGACATAAGAGGCAAGGGATATCGGTTCTTGACTGTTATGTCGTTCAGCCCTAGATAGTCGATACAGGGAAGCAAAGAACCATCCTTCTTCTTTACAAAGAAAAACCCCGCACCGGCGGGCGACGAAGAACGGACAATAATCCCAGCATCGAGGGACTCTGAGAGATACTTCTCCAGAGCCTCTCGCTCAGGCGCCGAAAGGGAATACAATCTACCACGAGGAGGCGCGGTACCGGGGAGAAGCTCAATCCCACAGTCATAAGGGCGGTGAGGCGGCAAGGAAACCGCCCGGGAACGACTGAAAACCCCCCGCAGATCATGGTACTCCTCCGGGGCTCCAGACAAATCATCAGGCTCCTCCTAGAAGACAGAAACAGAAGACACGGCAGAGACCAGACAATTCACATGACAGGACAAATTCCAACTATGAATAGACCCCTTAACCCAGTCAATCTGAGGATTATGCTGGATAAGCCAGGGATGCCCTAAAACAATGGGTGTATAGGGAGACCGAAAAACAGTCTCTTGGTGGTTACCGGAGACGATGAGACTCACTGGAACGGTCACGCGGCGAACCGAAGAGAGCTCTCTGCCGTCCAGGGCAAATACAGTAGTGGAGTCAGTTAAGTTGACCAAGGGAATCTTGTGCTCACAAGCCCATCCCTCGTCGATAAAGTTGCCCTCCGCCCCCGAGTCAATGAGAGCAGGACCAGTAGCTGAAGAACCCGTCCAACGGAGAACAGCAGAGATCGTAGTGCGAGATCTCGGTGAGGAGGAAATGGCAGAAACTCACCAGTACTCCTCGGTCTACTGGTGAGCTCTGGCTTTTAACGTGCATGATGCCACGGCGTGACCAGCCGTTCCACAGTAAAAACAGAGACGATTGAGTATCCGCCATTGTCGTTCCTCTGAGGAGATGTGCATGCCCCCGACCTGCATAGGCTCAGCCTCAGACTGGTTACGAACGGGAACAGCAGCGGGGAAAGAAACATTGCATGGCTTTGAATAAGAAGAACAAACCCGTCGCCTCTGCTCGAAACATCTATCCAAGCGAATGGCCAGATCGATAAGCTGATGCAGCTGAGACGGCGACCCCCGTGCATAAATCTCCTCCTTAAGGTCCATGTTTAACCCCTCCAGAAAATGAGCGATTAGTGCAGGCTCGTTCCACTCACTAGTAGTCGCCAGTGTCCTGAACTCTATAGCGAAATCGGCCACAGACCTTCTGCCCTGACGTAGAACAGCAAGAAGACGTGAAGCCTCACAGCCGAAGACAGATCTATCAAAAACCTTTATCATCTCGTCCTTAAAGAGCCCGTACCGACTGCAGCATGCCGATTTAACCTCCTAAACAGACGTTCCCCACTCGTGTGCACGTCCCGTGAGAAGCGAGAGAACAAATGCAATGCGAGCCTGATCCTCCGCATACGTCTGGGGCTGCAGAGAAAAGACAACCTCACATTGTATGAGAAAGGCTCTGCACTCATTGGGCTCACCGGCATAACAGGACGGGTTGTTGACTCGCGGTTCTGAGCGCAGCTGTCGGTTGGGTGTCACCGCAGGTTCTTGGTGATAGTGGAGAAAACGAGCTGACAGATCTGAAACTTGAGCAGAAAGACTCCTAACTGCTTGATGGGCGGCAGCCAACTCCTCTTCGTGTCTGCCGAGCATCGCTCCTTGGAACTCGACAGCCGACCGAACGGGCTCCTCCTCTGCTGGATCCATGGTTGGTTGGATCATTCTGTCATGATAAGATGAGTGAGTCATGATGAGTCAATAAAGAATGGATCCAAAAGCAGAGGTTGACAGGATAACAACAGTCTTTAATGAGAATATAAACAAGGCAGTCTGTCGTTAAGGCACACAGAACTGGTAAAACACACTGAGAAGGCAGCTGAGATGATCCTGTCTCGAAGAGGAGAGAGATTGGGACACCAGTAGAGGTGGAGGCAGTTCTTGAGAATAAATCACAGTCAGGAACAGAGGACCGCGAAGGTACTCTTGCAGCAAATGCAGAACTCAGACTAAACTTAGGCGCAAGGCTGTATCAGACAAACAAGACCAGGTGAGCACTTCCAAAGCAAATCAGACATGAAGAAAGCAGCAGTCGTAACGCATGACATGAAACAATGATCCAACAAGAGGCAGTAAGAACAAACACTAGATAAAGGGTAAGCACTCAAACAAAAGTGGGAACAGGTGTCATTGCAAGGCAGCGAGACGCTGATTGCGATGACTAACAGGTGCAGGTAGACAGAGAGAAGATGAGCCTAACGAGCGAGTGAGAAAGTGTGTGTGTGTGTGTGTGTGTGTGTGTGTGTGTGTGTGTGTGTGTGTGTGTGTGTGTGTGTGTGTGTGTGTGTGTGTGTGTGTCTGAAACAATCAGGAAGGAGAGTGAGTGAAGAAAAGGATAGTGAGAAGCAAAGAAAAAGAACCTGACACATGACATATTTAGAGATTCACAGTTTTTCTGTACATTGTACTTTAATACACTAGCCTGACAAGCCAGACCCACATCAAGTTGTTGGGTCTGGAAACTCACCATTGACAGGGCTCAATCCGAGGGGCGGGATAAACGGTTGTCTTTCAAATTCCCTCTGCATGCAATTGGATAGCGCCATGAGCGCCACAACCAACCAGAGTGAAGAAGAAGGTGAAGCCAAGCTAATGTTAGTTGATAGACTTTCGCCCATAGACAGTAAAAGAAATGGACACAGCGACCCCATAGGCTTCGACGGGGAAAATTGAAGTCAGGTAGAAGCCCTCACTTCCTGATGGCTGACCGTACTGCGCAGCCTCAGACTGAGCTTAACGACATAGATGTGACATGAGCAACCTGGCAACAGTGGCAAGTCTTCTAGTAGTTGTACAACCTAAAATCTGAATCACCGATTCTTAGAGACAGAGAGAGTGAGCAGGAGCAACTTTTGATGAATGAAGCAGGATTTGCGACATCTCTATCAGCGTTTATGCCTCCATGTCCCCCCGATTGCCTCATAGACAGTAAAAGATTCCCTGCGAGCTTCTCCTCGGGTCTATACGGTACAGCGCGATGGAGTCGCATGGTTATGACGCAATCGTTAGCCTACTTTTTACAAAAACAGCTTCTACGGGGCGATAGTGTAAGATACAAGGCAATGGAGCCTTTTAAACATTGTCGTGTTTGTTTAGAAATAAACAATGGACAAATGGAGTCTTTAAACGCCTCAGATGTAAAGATATTCGCTGTCAAAGTGAGGCCAAAATGAATGGGAGTCAATGAGATGCTAACATCAGGTGATGGCTTGGTTAGCAATGGCTGCCCCCGGGGGCTGGATTACCCCCTTGCTTTCGCCGTGTCCGGTCGGCAAAACTCTGAACACATCTTCTTTTCTTAAGAATGACTTCAGTGCCGTTCTTTGTTCTTTTCTCAAAGAAAAGCTTAACTCCAAGTCTTCCAGAGTCAGCTTCTTTGTTTACGAGTAGCACGCAGAACCTCTGCAACTCTGCCGTGACGACCATCATTATGTTAAGCCCGCCCACCGACTCTACACACGCTGTGATTGGACCAAAGTTTGGTTTGCTAGAGAGTTGCGAGAGTTGCTAGACTACACTCGTGGCAAAATACATTTTCTGCCGCTAGGGTGTGTCTAGATTTCTAGGCTATTAATACACAGCAAATCCAGTGAAACATGCATCAAATAAATGCACCAAAGAAGCTGCCTAAAAGTAGATAGATGTTTTATTTTATTTATTTTTTGATACAAAAGGTCCACTGATACATTTGTCTGTATTTGTCAATGTAATTTTTTTTCCTTAAAAACAAACCTTTATTTGATTGCTTGCAAGAAAATGTATACTGAAATAGTGAATCAGTTGTATTATATATACCCATTGTCTTCAGGCATAAATTGTGGAAAATAGAAATGATGATAATAGATATGTTGTTAAAATAGATATGTTGTTACAATGTTATTGGCTTAGTGTGTGAATTTAATCAGTGCAGGGGTATGGGTCTTCTTTTGGTGCCCCCTCAGCACTTGGTGCCCTACGCGTGATGTGCGTGGCGGGAGCGGCGGCGCTGTGGTTGTCATTTACAAATAAATAAATACACAGTTTATATTTCATTTTTTATTATACATGCATTCATATAAGGCATGTACAAACACAATATACATTTTAAAGATTTTAAATGGCACAACATTTGGTGAATGTTACATAAATAATCAATTTGGTCTATGCTGCCTGGATCCGACTGCTGGTCCTTGACTTCGATTGCCATACGCTGCTTTTTTGTGGGGGTGACTGGTCCGCACCGGCATTGTCCTGTTAAATCCAGATTTAATGAGTGATTCTTAATCTAAAGACCACTTGCTTCTACCATTTCAATATGAGGGGTCTGTTATTTAAAAAAAAAAAAGGATATGATTAAAGTGTTTAATTTCTAAACCTATGTAAAACTGAGAGATAGGAGAGTCTAACCAATGCTCTTTTCCGGGTCAGCTGGGTCCTGGGCTGAAGGCTGCTCAGAGTCCTCTGGTTCAGTTTTTGAAGTGGTTATCTGTGGAGCTTGATAGTTGCCTGTTGAGGGAACAGATGCATGTATAATCGTGCAATACTGGACAGGTTTGTGCTTCTTAGACTAAATCTGTATGTGAGATGGTGGTCCAGTGGGTTAAACCACTGAACTGATATGCAGAAGGTTGCTGGTTCGATCCCAGTGGTCACCACCAGTGTGTCCTTGAGCAAGGCACTTTACTCCATGTTGCTCCAGGGGGATTGTCCCTGTAATAAGGGCACTGTAAGTCGCTTTGGATAAAAGCGTCTGCCAAATGCAAATGTAAATCTAAAGCTGTATCTTTTTATCGTTTTGAAATATAAAAGGATTTTAAATAGAGGACCTAGAAAACATAGTAGCATAGTTGAAGGCAGTGTTTACTTTTTCAAATAAATCTGAAAATAAGTAAATACAAGAGATAGAAGGGACTTACAGGAGCTTCTGTGCTCCAAATGGGCATGGGCGCTCCCTGGAGAGACCCGGGTGGTTGCTGTGGGGAACACGGTGAAACAAGTGTTCTCTGTGGGGTCTTGGCAGAAACAGACACTCCCTTTGGGATATGCTGCTGCTCCCACTTTTCCCTCTGCTGCCTAGGGATTCTGAGGCTTGAGGCAGGCACAAGTACTGGGGCATTTTGTAAATGCTGCCTTAGCAGCTCTTTGCTCCATAGCTCAGGGTTTGTTACATGTCTCCACTCAGAGATTGTGTCAATAAGACAGGCTCTATCTTCAGGAAAGGGGCTAGAGCAGGGGTGTCCAATCCTACTCCTGGAGGGCCACTGTCCTGCAAAGTTTAGCTCCAACCCCAATTAAACACACCTGTACTAGCTAATCAAGGTCTTATTATGCATACTAGAAACTTTCAGACAGGTGTTGAGGCAAGTTGGAGCTAAACTCTGCAGGACAGTGGCCCTCCAGGACCGACTTTGGACACCCCTGGGCTAGAGGCTTCTGTTGCAGCAGCTCCTGCCTCGGTGGCTCAGGGATCTTAAGTTTTGGACTATCTAAGATCTTGCCTGGCATGGGAGCCAAATGTGCTCTTAGAGGCTTGTTGGGGATCTGTGCTTCAAAAGAGGTCTTTTTTAGATCCTCAGTCAGATGCTCAGAGATCCCGAGTTGTCCACTTTGATGGGAACAGGTGCTTCCTGTGGCTTTTTCGGTCTCTGCTTTCTCTGCTGCTCCGTGGTCTTCAGTGTTGCATCGGAGAAGCCTAAGTTCGGGACCTTCTCAGATGCATCCCTGTTTGGACCTGGCAGGCACAGGTACTCCCTGTGTGGATCTGGCAGGCATGGGTGCTCCCTGTGTGGACCTGCCAGACACAGATGTTCACTGTTTGGACCTGGCGGCCAGGTGCTCCCTGTGTGGATCTGGTGGGCACAGGTGCTCCCTGTTGCAGCAGCTCAGATCTCAGTGGTTCAGGGATCTTTAGTTCTGGTCTGGAATGGGTGCTCCATGTAGGGAGCATGCAAGCACCTTTGAGGCAGCCACAGGTGCCCTCTGTAGAGACTTGGCAGGCATGGCAGCTTCTAAAGAGGCCTCTTGCAGATGCTTAATCAGGTACTCAGGGATCCTGAGTTTTCCTCTTTGTTGGGACTCGATGGGCACATGTGGCTCCTGGCGGGACCCAGCAGGCACAGGTGCTCCCTGTGTGGACCTGGAAGAAAAGGGTGCTCCCTGCGTCGTCTTCTGCCTCCAATGCTTTGTAGAATGAAGATCTTCCTGCCTCCCCTGTTCCCCAACACTGGCCTGAGATGAGGTCCCCATACTCCTCAGGCTCCTCAGAGATGGGATCTGAAACTTCCATGATTGCCAACCACCGCCCTGCAGCAAGGACCGCCATGAGCTCATCCGAGTATTTAGATGACTGCTCTGCACTCTCAAAAATCGTGGGCATAGTTGAAATGTTCATACTGATGTTGGAGAAAGATGATCTAGACGTGAACAATACTTTCTATAACTGTGAAACACTATGAAAGAGAAAAGGAAGCGATGAGTTGAGTAAACATACAGTATCTGCTATCAGTTGGTCAATGTAATAAAAATGATCAACATTTGCATAGAAAACTGGTTTAATCATTAGGTATTGGTTTGCATAATCAGTCTCCCATTTCCACACAAACCGCCACTATGTAACATTTATTTAACTAAATGTACTGTAAATCGAGACAATAACATTCCAGTTTAAGCAGATTCTTTGGGAAAAGATTAAAATTCAGATTTCCAAACCCTGTTTAAAAAGCATAGCATACTTACACGCCGACTCGCTACAAAAAGCATGAAGCCGTTGCACTCGACATGAAGCATGCAGCAAAAATTATGTCAACGCGGAGTGGGCAGTCGTGCGCGTTGGGTGCGCAAGATCCCATTTCAACAGGCGGTGTGCAGCGCATTTTTTGTAATGCTGCATTCACACCAAACGCGAATAGAGCGTCAAAATTGCGTCTACCCCGTCTGGTTTCACGCTCAAACATTTTGAATACATTCGCGCGTCCGCGGCGAATTGGACTCGCGTAGAAATCGAGCGCTGGAAGCGAAATTGATGCGCGTTCAAGGCACTCCAGGAGAAATATGTCATAAAACACCACTCTGCCTCTTTTCATTTTCATTAAAAATATATATTAAACATTAATAGCCACACAAATGTGGTGCAGGCAACTCCTACATTATCTTCACTGCATGTTTATTTAAATATCCTTAAAAAATAAAGTTATAAAATTTCTCTTTGCCCTCAGTCAAAACGATTTGCAGACAACAAATTATAGATTCATGACACCAAACATCGCCCGTTAGATCTACACAAGATGAACCACTACAGGACATCAGAGCCAGCGGCAAACATTAAGGACTAGCCGAGGAAAGGCGGCTCTCGCCGGGGTTATGAGTGCTGAGCGTCCGGTGATCGCCTGGATCTCACAACTCCAAAAACACAAGATTATTTTTTTTAAATAGGCGCTCTCTTTATAAATAAACCGATAAACACAGATTTGAGCTTTAAACAACTACATTCTCACCTGAAAAAGTCTACATTCTCACCTGAAAAATTTTGTGACACAATACTAGTAGTATTTTTAAATTATGCAGGGTTTCTCATCACGTCACTTTTAGGGATGGCGAAAACTAAACATTTTCTTGACCGACCACCGAGCCTCATTAGCCGGTTGAAACCGGTTAACCGATTAGTTAAAAAAATATGCTGCGCTATTTGAAATAACAGCCGCAACTCGCGAGCCGCGCCTGCAATTTCGCAACTCTCTGACGCTCTGCCTCCCGCTCTCTCACACACACACACACACACACGCACACACACTGTCCAGGCGCCGCCGCCTGCCTACCACTCACGTCAATTTTTTAAAATCCCCTACAGCGCGAAACATGAGTCCCGCAAACGCGGCGCTGAGGAGCTTGTTTGTAATCGGAGGACAAATGGCTCCTTAGTTTCGAAATGGTTTGGGCACAAGGTGATCGCGTTGAAAATAAAGGCTATTGTCTAGCGTTAGAAGCTCATTTGAAACATTGCCGCGACTCATTTAAGATAATGACAGCTCCGAAGAGACGCCGCTTTAGTTCGAGGTAGTGCTAACAATAATAAAGAAAGATGATGATCAACACCTTATGTGTTACCACTGAAATGTAGATGTAATATATTTAGATGATGTGTTACTACTGTATTTAAGCACTGTATCACACAAAGTTGCAACTTACATCTGAAGCTGAACAATGAAGCATTTGCTGACGCGTTTCATGCATTATTTATGGTGTGAGCACATTCAAGAGGTTCAGAAAATATTCATCTGTAATATCGGTTATAAATAATAAACACAAATTATAAAGACACATTTTGGCTAAGTTGCTGCCTTCACGTGCTCTCTGAATTATTGTAAATAGGAGTTTCCTAGGTAAAAATTGCACGTGAACGCGCTCCACCCCTCGAAATATGAACGAGATGAGTTCATACTTCATAATCACGACTTTAGAAGTGGGAATTGTCAAATTTCCGATAGCACGTGAAGGCAGCATTACTTTCACTTACTTTTGTTATTTCCAAGCTGGTAAACTGAAATATTGCGCATGATTTGAGATATGTTTTCCACGCAGGTTGCAAGAGAGGCTATGACAGTTCATAACACAGCAAGCGTTCACCATTCTAATGTGTTTTTAACTGTATAATACAAGTTTTAAAGTCTACCTCCACTATTACTCATTCTCTAATGTAGTGTCTGTGTCCTAAAGTCCGCGAATGCATTGCGTTGGTGACGTCACGTTCCCATTCTCTATAAATAGCCTAATTTAGAGATCACTTTTTTTTTTTTTTAACCGACAACCGACAACTTTGATCGGTTAACGTTGATACGGTCAACCATCGGTCAAACGGTCATCGGTTAACATCCCTAGTCACTTTACCACGTGACCGCAGCGAGCAGGCTCCTGATTGGTTAACGTGGCGCGAATTGACGCCAAAGTTCAAATTTTTCAACTCGGGTGTCAGAAGAAATGGGATGATAGTTTAATCCTTACATCTGCTATATAACACAATATTTTGTAGTGCAGAGATTGTTTATGTTAGTGAATAAATACATAGATCTGCTGTGTATAGTTTATTTTATCATTAAAACCAAATATGTTAATCAGTGATTGTATATCAAGAACAGGGACAAATTAGGGTGCATTTCGTTTTGTGATTTCAATGGAATGAATAATCTCCGCAACAGCAATCGATTGAAGCGCTCGTCTGTGCATGAGCTACCGATACAGAAAACAGCGCCACGAGCTCGGCATTATTTCAAAAACGCATTCCTATCGAAAGCCAAATGGGTCAGAATTTGCAACATCAAAATCTGTTTCCTTTTTTTAAATGGCTGCCACGCGTTAAAATAACTCCACTCGCTGAAAGACGCTAAGTTGACGCCACACGCCACTCAAAATGCAGATTTACTCTATGGGCACACCTCTACTAGGTTTGAGGACTCTATCAAGTCAAAGCATCCAGTTGCAAAAGCACGAAGATGGCTATGGTTTGCAACGTTAACACACTGTATATGATATATACTGTATATGTGAAGTGTAAATGCTCATACATATCAACACCAAACTACACGGTTTCCTGTTCTCTTACGAGAGGTTCTCTCGTATTGCGTAAGTTCCTTACGCTACGGGGAAAGTATTCTTTCTTCGAGATTTCTGAAAAACCCAAAATTATCCTTAATTTTGTAACATTGTCAACGCAGTGCGGCAGCCTGGCAGACCATAGCAGGCTATTCCAGCGTGCTATTGGCTGCTCTGCTGGCAACTGCAGCAGCCTATCGGTGAGCCCGCGTGACGTGGCGACCAATGAGGGCGCTTCGCGCCCACCTGGCTTCATTTGCCTACAGGTGGGGCGTGGCCACGTGTATATAAGCAGGGCTCACGGGCTGCATATTCGATTTTCTTTTCTTCAGCGAAGCCCTTCGCATCGCTGGATCTGGAACCCGCCGCCGTGAACGTGCAGACGAGCAAGCAGAGGACAGCGCCTGGAGAAGCCGGCAGCATCGCGCCACCTTCAGCCATCCGTGCCTGCTCTGCTATCCGGCAGCATTATATCCTTTCATTGCACGTGTTCTCGCCGTTGCGTCACACGTTTCATAAAAGAGCACGAGCGTTTTTATCAAAACGCCTCGTTCCACCTGCGGCTCGTGCCACGTGCAGCTCAGCACCAGAGACCGCCATGTGTCTGCGCTCTCTGTCTGGGCCGTGACCACGCCGCCGCCGCACTCCTCGCGGGCGAATGCCCCGAGTGTGAGGAACTCTCTATGTCGACCCTGCGGGCTCGACTCGAGCAGTTTTATGACGACATCACTCCGCTGTTCCCCCCCTCTGTTCAAGCCGCGCCACCGCGCCGCTTACAAGAGATGGTTGAAATGAACGGTCTCGGAGCGAGCCTCCTCCCCCTCTGTTCAAGCCGCGCCGCTTACAAGGGATGGTAGGAATGAACGGTCTCGGAGCGAGCCTTCTCCCCCTCTATTCAAGCCGCGCCACCGCGCCGCTTTCAAGGGATGGTAGGAATGAACGGTCTCGGAGCGAGCCTCCTCCCCCTCTGTTCAAGCCGCGCCACCGCGCCGCTTGCAAGGGATGGTAGAAATGAACGGTCTCGGAGCGAGCCTCCTCCCCCCTCTGTTCATGCCACGCTGATGCGCCGCTTATATACAAGGGATGGCAGAAATGCACGGCCCTGCAGCTCTCTTTACGTTACAAGAGAGCTGTTCCACCCTCGCGCACATTTTTCAGTCCCCTCATGAGTTCAGGCGACTGGAATTGTTCATATTGCTGTACACGAGCCTGTTAAGACACGCACGCCAGCAAACATACGCCGTCATAAGACATGACGCTGACATATGCTCTCCAACGAACCCGCACTCCCCCCTCTTGGACCGCGCAGATTGCGCCGTTCACAAGGAATGTGAGTGCGCTCGGTCACGAGCACGTTCAGCGCGCGCGCACGTGCGCGCGCCGCACTCACCGGGAAATTAACAGAGGGTGTTTTCGTCCCGCTGTGGCCGGACGAACCGCCATTCTCTAGCATTTCTCAAAATCGCACCTCTCAAGCTCTTTCAGAGGATGCTGGGACGTATGGCCTCAGCTGCAGCTGTGCTCCAGCTGGGCTTAATGCGCATGCGCCCGCCGCAATGCTGGTTAAACGCCCGAGTGCCTCACAGAGCCTGGGCGTCCGGAGGCTTCAGGATCAGAGTGACTCAGGGCTGCGTTTCAGCCCTAGAGCCCTGGTTAGTAGCCGACTGGTACCAGCGGGGAGTGACGATGGGAGCCATCTCACACCGCAAGGTCATCTCGACGGACGCCTCCACCACGGGTTGGGGCGCCGTTTTCGAGGGCAGATCGGCCTCGGGCCTCTGGTCGAGCGGGGAAAAGCTCCTACACATAAACTGTTTGGAGATGATAGCGGTAGAGAACGCGCTCAAGCAGTTTCTCCCGCTTATACGAGGACACCACGTGTTGGTCCGGTCGGACAATACCACAGTGGTGCCCTATGTGAACCGGCAGGGCGGTGTCAGGTCCAGGTGTCTGGGCAATCTGACAGAATGCCTGCTCGTGTGGGCACACAGCTCGCTGCGCTCGCTGAGAGCTGCGCACGTACCGGGCCACCTCAATGTGGGCCCGGACAAGCTGTCCAGGGGCCTCATTCTCCCAGGAGAATGGTCCCTGCACCCTCAGACAGTCCAGCTGGTATGGCGCCTATTCGGCAGAGCGGAGCTCGACCTCTTTGCAACAAAAGAGAACGCCCGCTGCCCGAGGTTTCTGTCCAAAAGCGAGGATGCGCTGTCCCAACCTTGGCCCAGCCTCCCGCTGTATGCTTTCCCGCCGATTTCCCTATTGCCCCAGGTCATAGCGAAAATCAGGGAGACGCGCCGCCTGGTGCTCCTTATAGCGCCGCGCTGGGAGAACCAGATTTGGTACCCAGAGCTGGTGAAGCTGTCGCACTCACCCCCCTGGCCAGTTCCGCTGAGAGCAGACCTCCTCTCTCAAGCAGGAGGGTCAGTTTGGCATCCCCATCCAGAGCGATGGTCTCTGCATGTATGGGTGACCAACGGATACCCGTTGACCTGCCCGAAGGGGTTATGAACACGATTTCACACTCTAGAGCCCCCTCGACGAGGCGGTTATATAGTTCTAAGTGGCCGGTGTTCACTGAGTGGTGTGTTTCCAAGGGATTGGACCCACAGCAATGTGGGGTCCAGCGGGTGCTCTCCTTCCTCCAAGAGCTTTTGGAACTGGGCAGGTCCCCTTCCACGCTCAAAGTGTATGTGGCGGCTATAGCAGCGTTCGCTCAGACGACGCTAGGTAGCACGCTAGGAAGGAACGAGCTCATCATCTGTTTCCTCAGAGGAGCCAGACGGATGAATCCCCCGCGGCCCCCATCGGTTCCTATATGGGATCTGGCCTTGGTCCTAGAGGCCCTGAAGGCCCATCCTTTTGAACCGCTCGAGACTGTGGAACCAAGGTTCCTTTCGCTAAAAACCGCGTTCCTGATAGCTCTGGCTTCAGTGAAACGCGTGGGGGATCTACACGCGCTCTCAGTGAGCCCGACGTGTATGGAGTTCGGTCCTAATGACTCTAAGGTCATTCTCAGACCGAGGCATGGTTATGTCCCCAAAGCGATCGGCACTCCCTTCAGGGCGCAGATTATCTCCCTCTCGGCTCTGCCAGCATCCGATGAGGGGGACGGTGGCAATTTCCTCTGCCCTGTCAGGGCATTGAGGGTTTATGTCACACGCTCCGCCGCCTTCAGGCGTTCTGAGCAGCTATTTGTTTCGTTTGGTGGGCGCACTAAAGGTCTCGCCTCCTCGAAACAGACCCTTTCCAGGTGGATAGTGGACGCGATTGCAACTGCATACGCTTCCAAACACCTGCAGTGCCCGCTAGGTGTCAGAGCACACTCCACCAGAGGCATGGCCTCTTCGTGGGCTTGGGCCAGAGGGATTTCCATCCACGATATCTGTATGGCGGCAGGCTGGGCCTCCCCGTCTACGTTCGTGAGATTTTACAATCTGGAAGTTCCTGCCTTACAGGCGAAAGTGTTACCAGTTCAATAGGGCTGTTGGTCCTGCCCAGTGATTCTGCGCAGACATAGCTCACATACTGGTAGTAAGTTCGGTACTAGGCTCATGTGAATTTGAAGGAGACCGGCGGTGCCGTTTCCTCATTTACGAGACGAGCTGTTGTGAGTTTGAAGGTGACCGGCGGTGCCGTTACCTCACTCATATAATAAAATATTGTGAATTTGAAGGCGACCGGCGTTGCCGTTCCCTCATTCATGAGACAAGGTGTGGTGAATTTGAAGGAGACCGGCAGGTGCCGTTCCCTCATTCATGGGACAGGGTGTTGTAACCACCCGTTGTAACCACCCGTCAGTTCGAATGAAGTGTCTGTAGATGTGGTGGCCCGTTTTCCTTACCGGCCACCCTGCCCGAGCAGTGTTATGGTCCCCGGTTCCCTGGGATACATATGCTGTACGCGAGGCGCGCACGGCGTTGACAATATGTTCCCGTAGCGTAAGGAACTTACGCAATACGAGAGAACCTCTCGTAAGAGAACGATACTCGGTTACTTAACGTAACCTCGGTTCTCTCTAGAAGAGGGAACGAGTATTGCGTTCCTTGCCGTGCGCCCCGCGGGCTTTTACGCTTCAGAACTACGAAAACCGAATATGCAGCCCGTGAGCCCTGCTTATATACACGTGGCCACGCCCCACCTGTAGGCAAATGAAGCCAGGTGGGCGCGAAGCGCCCTCATTGGTCGCCACGTCACGCGGGCTCACCGATAGGCTGCTGCAGTTGCCAGCAGAGCAGCCAATAGCACGCTGGAATAGCCTGCTATGGTCTGCCAGGCTGCCGCACTGCGTTGACAATGTTACAAAATTAAGGATAATTTTGGGTTTTTCAGAAATCTCGAAGAAAGAATACTTTCCCCGTAGCGTAAGGAACTTACGCAATACTCGTTCCCTCTTCTAGAGAGAACCGAGGTTACGTTAAGTAACCGAGTATCGTTTTCTCATATTATACTGGATAGTGTGTGAAATTATAATTAAAGTAACAAGTGAATGCACATTTACTTGTATCTGTACATATAACAAAGCAACATCAAAATCTTTCCACATAGCCTACACCAAAATTTGGGAAACACTAGTTAGGCTACTTCAAGAATATTATTTTTAAAATTGGGATAGGAAAGAATTATACGCATGTCATCATCACCAATGTCATTGTAATAGCTTCATTCTGCTTTTGTGATGCATACATTCATCATCATGTAAAGTTACTGCAGCTGCATCAGACTGGATCTGAGTGCTGAAAGTCACTGGTAGCTCTGGCAGTGCCAGTGTGTGATCCAGAACATGTGAGCGGAGCGCCAGAATGCCCTTTTGTGACATGCTGGTTCGAAAATATGTGAAAGTATTAAGAATAACTTTTTTTCATTTAATTCATTTTAATTAATTTAATTTAAGCCATTAGTCGACTAAGCACACATTTATATTCATTTAATTACTTCAATATATACTGGAGAGTATTCTAAACCATTGCCTCTGCTATTGTCTGTTTGATTCTTATTTATTAAATTCAGGTAAAAAAAAAAAACATTGATTAAATTTAAGATACAATTTATACAAAACGAAATCCACTTTGAAGAAAGGCTTTCTACAAAAAAACTTGAAGGGGTCAAAACCATTTCTGACCCATATTGCGCTTATGATGTGTCCTATCTCATGCTGTTCACTCAATCAACATGGCATTAAAAAATTACATTATAATATTTAAATTTACATATGAAACTAATTCCTTTTTTTAAATGGCTATATAGTGCAATACAGAGAAATTTCATGTCAGAGAGGAATTTGAGAGAATGTCGTTTACCGGTGAACGGTTCATGAGCGGAGCGATTGCGCTGGCAGAGAGCATGTGTGCGAGAGGGAAAATTTTATTAATGTAATATTTATTATTAGTAGTTTTATCTTAGATTCTCTAAACTGTTGACTAAATACAATAAATAAAAAAACAGGATGTAGCCTATACTCTTTTGCAGTCAATGACACTTAATATTGGTTCTACTGCTTCCCAAGTCTTCAGTCATACTGGTTTCGAATGGGTGAGTAGCCTAAATGATGACAGAATTTTTATTTTTGGATGGACTATACATTTTATCTATTATAATCTATTAGTAGGCTACTTGGAGAATAGTGATTCCCAAATTGGTGTATGTGGAAAGATTTTGATGTTGCTTTGTTATATGTACAGATACAAGTAAATGTGCATTCACTTGTTACTTTAATTATAATTTCACACATATCCAGTATAATATGAGAAAACAGGAAAACGTGTAGTTTGGTGTTTATATGTATGAGCATTTACACTTTACATATAGTCTACAGTATATACCATATATAGTGTGTTAACGTTGCAAACCATTGCCATCTTCGTGCTCTTGCAAACTGGATGCTCTGACTTGCTGTAGAGTCCTCAAACCTAGTAGAGGTGTGCCCATGTAGATGAGCCCATAAATCTGGATTTTAAGTGGCGTGTGGCGTCAACTTAGCGTCTTTCGGCGAGTGGCGTTATTTTAACGCCTGACGCCGCTTATTTAACGCTTGGCGGCATTATGAAAACGGCATTTTAATATTAATACTGCGTTGAAAAGCATGCAAATTCTGACCCATTTGGCTTTCGATAATAAAGCGGTGAAAAGCACGCAAATTCTGACACATTTGGCTTTCGATAGGTACGGCGTAGGTCTGACGCAGAAGTAAAAATTGGCCTTAAAGCCTTGTTTATACTTTCGCCTGGCTCCGCAACACTATCGCCCCGTTGAAGCTGTTTTTGTAAAATATAGGCTAACGATTACATAACACGACATAACCACGTGACAGTGTCGCGCTGTTGAGCAAATTACCGTAGAGACCCGAGGAGAAGCTCACAGGCAATCTTTTACTGTCTATGAGGCAATCGGGTGGACGTGGAGGCATAAACGCAGATAGAGATGTTGCAGATCCTGCTTCATTCATCAAAAGTTGCTCCTGCTCACCCTCTCTGTCTCTGCAAGATTCGGTGATTCAGATTTCACTTTGCACAACTACTAGAAGACTTGCCACTGTCAGACAGGTTGCTCACGTCACATCTACGTCGTCAAGCTCAGTCCGAGGCTGCGCAGTACGCTCAGCCATCAGGAAGTGAGGGCTTCTATCTGACTTCAATTATCTCCGTTGAAGTCTATGGGGTCGCTGTGTCCATTTCTTCTTCTGTCTATGGTATAAACAAGGCTTAAGTGCACGCGACTCCGTATCCGCAGATGAACGAGTTCTAGGTGAATCTAGCCGAGCATGACGTCTCATCACACCGGCACCCAGTTTGCGCATACAAATTAGGTCCATACATACAGTATTTAGACATGATCAAACGCATCATTACATCCAAATAGGTTTAAAATAGTGCTAAAAAGGCAAACTTATTTTTCCTTTTATGTACAGTAGGCTATATATGTAACGGTCACCAGCTGGAGTGCCCTTGAGAGCCATCAGAGGGCACTCCACATAAGACTATTATCACTCACAAACTACATTTCCCATAACTCACTGCCCGGACTCGTCATCACTTATCACTGATCACATTCACCTGTACCTCATTCACTGATTGCATTCACCTGTGTTTCATCATCCTGTTAGTCTCAGTCTATTTATACCATGTTCATTCAATCACTCACCGCGAAGTCTTGTTAAAGTGTTACGCTGCAATTCTGAGCATTCTCCTGGTTTTCTTGTCTGTTGGTTTTGGATATCTTGCCCTGTTCCCTGGATTACTCTCTTGCTTCTGGTCCCTGCCTGTTTGTTTGTTTGTTTGTTTCTTTGTTTCTTTGTTTTGACGGCCTGCCTGTGCATGACTCTAGCCTGTATTTTGGATTACGCCTCTGGATTGTCCTCAAATAAAGCTGCAATTGGATCCACCTTCGAGTCTCGGAGCAGTTTGTGACAGAAGACTTCGCCGCTATGAATCCAGCAGCACAGTTAATGCGTCTCCGTCAGGGACTATGTAGAGGACTTCATTGAGCTGGCACATTTGACTTCAATGGACAAGGTATGCCTCATGATATTTTTCAGAGGAGGACTATCTGAGCCGCTCAGTTCTATCCTGCCTTTGCATGATCCTAATTGCTCTCTAAAAAAGTATATTGCCATTGCATTGCAACTGAGCGGCTCTGCTTTTACAGTGGGTATAATGGAGGAGGATAGTGACATACCCACTGCATCTGCTATACATGTGTCTTCGGACGACATGGCCGCCATTCCAGAGTCTCGTCCTGTCATGGTCGCCGACCCAGAGACTGAGCTTCACGTCACGTCAGCTGACCCAGAGACTGAGCTTCACGTCACGTCAGCCGACCCAGAGACTGAGCTTCACATCATGTCAGCCGACCCAGAGACTGAGCTTCACGTCACATCTGCCCGTCAAGAGTCTCGTCCCACCGAGCCTGAATCTGATCCTGATGCTGAGCCTGAATCTGTTCCTCTTCCTGTGCCTGTGTCTTCGGACAAGATGGCCGACTCCACGCCTGTGTCTTCGGACAAGATGGCAGACTCCACGCCTGTGTCTCCGTACAAGATGGCCACCGCCGAGCCAGTGTCTCCGTACAAGATGGCCGCCTCCGAGCCAGTGTTTCCGTACAAGATGGCCACCGCCGAGCCAGTGTCTCCGTACAAGATGGCCGCCGCCGAGCCAATGTCTCCGTACAAGATGGCCGCCGCCGAGCCAGTGTCTCAGGACAAGATGGTCTCCGCCGAACCAGTGTCCCAGGACAAGATGGTCTCCGCTGAGCCAGTATCTCCAGACGAGATGACCACCACCACGTCGCTTGAGCCCTCAGCAGAGATGGCCGCTGACACGGTGTCTGTCCCTGTTCCTGAGCCGGTGTCTGTTCCTGAGCCGGTGTCTGTTCCTGTGCCATGGTCGCCTGAAGGGTCGTCTCCTCCCTGGCCGCCTGAAGGGTCGTCTCCTCCCTGGCCGCCTGAAGGGTCGTCTCCTCCCTGGTCGCCTGCACAGCCTGATCCGCCCTGGTCACCTGCACAGCCTGATCCACCCTGGTCGCCTGCACAGCCTGACCCGCCCTGGTCGCCTGCACAGCCTGATCCGCCCTGGTCGCCTGCACAGCCTGATCCGCCCTGGCCTCCCATCTTGCCGCAGTCTCCAGGTCGTTATCCGCTCCACGGGCCTGGCCCTCCATCCCGCCCCCGGGTCCGCCTCCGCTCCACCTCCCTCCTTGACAGTTTTAGGAGCGTCTGGAATCCGCTCCTTAAAGGGGGGGCTATGTAACGGTCACCAGCTGGAGTGCCCTTGAGAGCCATCAGAGGGCACTCCACATAAGACTATTATCACTCACAAACTACATTTCCCATAACTCACTGCCTGGACTCATCATCACATATCACTGATCACATCCACCTGTACCTCATTCACTGATTGCATTCACCTGTGTTTCATCATCCTGTTAGTCTCAGTCTATTTATACCATATTTATTCACTCACCGCTTAGTCTTGTTAAAGTGTTACGCTGCAATTCTGAGCATTCTCCTGGTTTTCTTGTCTGTTGGTTTTGGATATCTTGCCCTGTTTACTGGATTACTCTCTTGCCTCTGGTCCCTGCCTGTTTTGTTTCTTTGTTTCTTTGTTTTGACTGCCTGGCTGTGCATGACACTTGCCTGTATTTTGGATTACGCCTCTGGATTGTCCTCAAATAAAGCTGCAATTGGATCCACCTTCGAGTCTCGGAGCAGTTTGTGACAATATACATATGAATTGATACTGAATCAAGATTGAAATTGATATTTGTGCCAATCAAACCCACACCACCGCCCCCGTCACCACAAATTGCTTTCTAGTCTGGGAATCACTGTAGTAACTTGTAGTGTAGCTAACTACTTTTTCAAAAGGGTAGCTTGAATGTAACTTAACTACTTTAACTTACAAGTAGCTTGTAGCTTGTAAACAGTTTCAGAGTAGCTTTCCCAACACTGTTCTTTTTACTGAAAGATCAGCCACAGCAAAAAAAGAGCCGCACAACAGACAGAAGAGCAACAGACAGGACAGATCGAACGACAGACTGGACAAACAGAACAGCAACAGACAGGTTTTTTTCCCTTTTTCTTCCCTGTAAAAGTATGTTGTAGGTTGATGCATAATCAATTTGTTCTATTTAGACAAAATTCATGCCTCTATATAGTGCTTTAAAATTGTGTGTGTGTGTGTGTGTCTATAGGATATACTAAGCGTCAGATGCATGAATTGTGTCTTAGTTATATATCAACCTATACTTATCTATCAAAGGCAAAAAATAAATCAACAAAAAATATTAACCCTTAAACACAAACTAATGCAATGTGTAATTCAAAATAGAGGTAAAACACCTGTAAAAAACCAATACACAAAAATCCTTCATATTTATACAGTACATTGTGCCCTATTTTTACGGACTTACGGTAGTGTATAAATGTTTAGAATGTAAATTTTAGTTTAATGCATACATAATTTATAAAATACTATATAT
Organism: Romanogobio albipinnatus; assembly: GCA_023566225.1. Taxonomy (NCBI): domain Eukaryota; kingdom Metazoa; phylum Chordata; class Actinopteri; order Cypriniformes; family Gobionidae; genus Romanogobio; species Romanogobio albipinnatus. Next base: position 25,157,706 of record CM042257.1, on the reverse strand, counting down.
ATAAATAATAATAAATTATATATATATATATATATATATATATATATATATATATATATATATATATATATATATATATATATATATATATATATATATATATATATATATATATATATATATATATATATATATTATTTGTGTGTATATAATGATGCTGAATGAGCCAAAAATAATTGCTTTGTACGCTGCAAAATTTTGGTTGGCCCCACCAAATTTCACTCTAAGTTTTTTATTATTAAAGTTGCCAGCCCTGGTTTTACATATTTAAAATGTCGGAAGCTTAGTAATGGTGATGTTGAAGTCATGTGACTGTAGTTCATTTAAAGTCTATGTTTAGCTTTTTACATCTGTCAAATGTATTTAGGATTTTAAAGTTAATTTGTGAAGATTATTATTATGAACAAAACGTGTAAAAATCGAAATCTTCTGTTGCAATAATCCAAAGTCAATGGAAACATCCTATAGGATTTTTGTAGTGGGAACCAGGTTGAAACTAATTGGGTTGGCTTACAAAAATACATCACTACTGCACTTTATTGCCGTAATTGGTTATATGCACAACACTGACAGTGTGACAGGTTAAGCCAATATAAATATCCCATATTTAGTTGTTACTTCTTTTGAGATTCTGTCATTTTTCTTTAAAAGGTAAATTAGGCAGCCATCTGGACCGCCATGAAGACATTGGACGTGGCCAAATAGGTATTACTGCTTTCCGAGAAATTGTGAATGAGCCTCGCCTGGATAATATCCCTCTGATTCTAGAAACACCCGGTTGGTAAGTTTCAGGTTGGAAAAACAAAAGATCAGATGATCCGACAACACTGACTTGCATTTTATCTGCATCCTCTCTTTCTAGCCCAGGCTTTGAGTATGCTGAACAGATAGAGCTCCTTTACTCCCTTTGTGAAAAAAGGTGAAGAATTAGACATCTGCTGCCTGCCAGCTTCCTTGGCGGAGTCATTTGTGAAGCATAATAAACATTACCCTGCATCTTATTAATTGAGCATTTAATGAGATCTCTATTCGATTTTAAGATCCTTTCATTTTTCTAGAAAAACTGTTGTTTTTGGACACAGAATATGTTTTTTTTATTATTATTAAATAAACTGAATTTAGTCTTCATATCAGTATTTTTAAAGGATTAGTTCACTTTTAAATAAACTTTTGCTGATAATTTACTCACCCCCATGTCATCCAAGATGTCAATGTCTTTCTTTCTGCAGTCAAAAAGAAATTAAAGTTTTTGTTGAACAAGCGTGGTCATAGATGTATACGTAGATGCCTCATTAGCGCCTGCACAGAATGAGGCATCTACGATCGATATATCTATGACCACGCTCATATTTGATCTCACTTAGCGGAAGTTATGGCGGAGTTCAGAGATTATCATGGTCGACTGATAAGAGGTAAAATAATAGCATAAATACAGCTCGGTTTCTCACAGAAACTGATCGTTTCGCTAGATAAGACCCTTATTCATCGTCTGGTATCGTTTAAAGTCCTTTGAAGCTGTACTGAAACTGTCATTTGGACCTTGAACCGTTTGGAGCCCATTGAAGTCCATTATATGGAGAAATATTCTGGAATGTTTTCATCAAAAACCTTAATTTCTTTTCAACTGAAGAAAGAAAGACATGGACTTCTTGGATGACATGGAGGTGAGTAAATTATCAGCAAAAGTTTATTTAAAAGTGAACTAATCCTTTAACTCGGCTGATTATGGAGTTATAACCATTTTGACCATAAGAGGGAGCCAGGAGCCAGGATTTGGACACATACTGTACGTCCTATTATTGTGCACTCTCGTCTTTTCAACAGTATTACTTCAGTTTTTATTTCATTTTTATCAATATGTGCTTTGTAATTTTATAAAAAACCTTTATGTGATTAAGGTTTATTTTTATTTCAGTTTTAATTAATGATAATAACACTGCTCTTCAATGCTGTATTTAGTTTATTTATTATTTATTTATTATTATTTATTTTTCTCCGCCACATCTTTCTTGTCTTTGAGTTGAAGGCAACTACCTTACTTTGTTGATAATCTTCACATGTCACGCCAGGCCCAAGTCCCACCTCAGGTGCAGCTGCTCACAGAGAGGGCGCAACTCTACACTCCCACAGCCCACTATTAGCTGGACCACACAAGAATGTCACATGCAGTCTTGCAAAAACACATTTTTAGTAAGGCTGCCATCTACAAACCTATAGAAGTTGTTTTAGACTTTTAAAGTAGCAGTAGGAAGGATGTTTCAGAGTGTGAATTTATACAGGAAGACAAAAGTGCCTTGCATTGGAATCTGCTACTCTTTGCCAACCAGCAGGAAATATCAGTCAGGGAGTTAATAAAACACAGGGCGAACCAAAGGTTTAATCATAAGACAGTATATAAATGAATATGTATGCATATCTATGTTTTGGCTCTGAGATGTTCTGTGCGTTGTTTTAGTTTCTCTCTGATTCATCTAGGGGATAAAACATGGCACGAGAAATGTTTCCAGGTCGCATTATGTTTTCCTTCTTAGACTTTACCTGAAATGAAACAACTTGACATTATTAAAGTTAATTAATAGAGTCTGAGGTATAAAACTCTAGTCTATTATACTTTGTGTTAAATACTCAGTTTGAGATTTCTTTCTTTCTTAGGCATATACGTTATTCAGTTTACCTTAAAATCAGCTAAAGGAAAAGAAGAACAAACAACTTGGAGGCTGCAGGACTGTTTGAACAGTAGTTTAGCCCATGTTGCACATTTGTTGGGCTCTGTCAGGACAAAATGTTTAAAAAAATATTTGAAACTCCTCTGTGCCTGTGGCAGTTTTCGTTAGCTGTGTGAAATTAACAAGACGGTTCACAAATCCTTAAGAACTGCAAATGCTAACGTTTTGGTAAGTGCATAGCAAAGCCTCACTTTAACAGACTGAAAGCTAAGCTTTATGAGCCAGATGACGCAGTGCAAGATGAGCAAAATCGATGGACCACACAGTCTTTTCTACAGCGCTTCTCATAAATCACAAACCAACTGCAATTCCTCTGATTTAGTTTTAATGTTGGTGCAAGATTTATTCAAAATGTGGAACCACATGAATGTGCATCCCTTGACTTGCTTTCTCAGCAAACACATTTTATGAAGTAACCATTTAAAGGTGCAGTTGGTAAAATGGCTGTATATGGCTTCGACTGCGTCTCCGCTGCTGACCCTTACTGAGGAATTTTCCGGAGTGGTGGCTGGGCATAGAGCCACGGAGCGACAGGCCTTCACACACAGCAGCCCAGCAGCCGCAGGCTCCAGCCTGGTCCTCCAAGAACCCAGTTGCTTTGGTAACCACATAACAACCAGATAGTCTGTGCATGTTGGTGACTATTTACTTTCCTGAATTTCAGCTGATGGATGCTGGATATTATGATGCAGTGTTAATGAGACAGCACATCAATAGATTTGAAACACCTAAATCAAATGAATAAAAACAAGCTCTTTGCTTATAGGCTATTTTATTGATAATTCAGCACCCAACCATTTTAACCATAATGCCTCTAAACTAGCGATTCTCAACCTTCTTGGACAGTTGGACTCACTGTCCAACACAATTTCCGAAGATAAGCTATTTTGGCTAAGATATTTTCTCTGGCATTTCTGCTGTAACTATGATAGTGCACTTTTTTATTAATAGAAAGTAGGAGTATTTATATATTCAGTTAAAGAAACAGTTTACTTTGATCTTATGTAAAATTCAAGATTTTGATTCTGCATGATCTGTATGTTCTCAAAATAATATATTGATAGGAAAAAAGAAATATAATTTCAGATCTCAATTGTGTGTTCATGTTTTTTCAATCCCAATGGGGACTTGAATGCACACAGACTCATGGGGACTCGTGTCACAGTGGGAACCTAATACCTGAAATTTGTGTCCTTGTGGGGACATTTGTGTGTGTGTGTGTGTGGGTATGGGGCCTGGTAAACCCATGATGGGGTCAAAATGGCAATACCCGAAATCCTTGTCCATGGGGGAACATTTTTGGCCCCATGAGGAAAACAGCGTATGAATCATACTAAATAATGTTTTTTGAACATCCAGAAAGTTTTGTGTGATGGGTAGGTTTAGGGGTAGGGTTAGTGTAAGAGGATAGAATTTACAGTTTGTACAGTATAAAAATCGTTTTTATACTGTAAAATAAATAATAAAAATCTATTAAAGGTCCCATGGCATGAAATTTTCATTTTATGAGGTATTTCAACATTAATATGAGTTCCCCTAGCCAGAATATTGTCCCCAAGTGGATAGAAATGTTGATCGGTGTAAACCCGAGTTCTGGCTGTCTCTCTCAGCCTTTGAGAAAATGACAGGCCAGACGAGCCAATCCTGAAGTCTCCTGTTTTGACGTCCAAGCAGGAACGGTTACCTCCCTTTCCTCCGCCCAGAGAATCTGGTACGCCCATGCAAACGCTCGAGATCATTAACGTTACTTGTGAATGCAGGCAGTTTCTCAGTGTTTGGATGTACAAATGAAAACAGAAGTCTTTCTTCAGTTCCTTCTGATCTGTGATCAGTGATCTCTTATGTGTAGCTAATTATTTATTATTCGTGCACACAATGCGGCTTCTCTCTCTCCAGACAGAACGGTGTTTTCTATCTTGTGAGTCAGTGTTTTTGTACGTCCTCGTCGCGTCTATCTGTTCTAAAATGTGCATACAGTCTTTTCTGTTTAACATCAGCAGTCACATCTTTAGAGATAAACCTCACACACGCCGAAGCTCGGCCTTCCACATCCCCGACCCCCAGTACTGCATCTGGCCCACAGCGGAGGCACCAAACGCGGCGTGAGATTAAGCAGAAGGGGGGTAAGCGTGAGCATATCTGGGCTAGGCTAGCCATCTTTCCCCACAATAAACTGGATTACATTCGATTACTGTTGTTGTGTCTTTGTTTGCGCTGTGTAACGTTACTCAATGCGCGATGATTGGAACATATCTAGAAATAATGCTATACTCAACACTTACTAACTCGTTCATCTCGACAGCTGTAATGGTACATTGCATGTGTTACAAAGTTGGTAGAATAATGATGAAGACGGACTCGGCGTGACTGGGACTCGTGTTTATTCAGAACTCTCAGATACAAACACAATAAACTCGCGCTGACTGACAGCGCTCTCATAACTCAGAAGTTACTATAAATAACTTTGTTAGCAATCGCTCCGTCTCCATGATGTCCGGTTCGCGAACGAATCATTCTTTTGAATCGGTTCTTTTTAGTGAACCGAACCAGTTCACCAAATCGGACTGAATCGTTCTAAACGGTTCGCGTCTCGAGTCAGCGCTGATCCATAATTTACTTCCAAAAGTTACTAACTTTCTGACATGAGTGACAGTCCCTCCGACTAGAAATAAACTAATAACCTGAAGTATATGCTAGTAACTACAACAGTTCACCCTGACCTGAGACTGAGAACTGATGAGAAGTGAACTCAGGTCCATCCGTCTCTGGCAGACTCGTGCCTACTCGTGCCTCGTTAAACCACGCCCCCTCCGCTCATTTAAAATGCAAAGATGTCAGCCAATCACAACAGTGGGCGTTTTTACTGAAGTCTCACAGCAGACACGCCTCTTGAAGCAGGGCATTCAGCCACAGGGCAAACAGCAGTATAGAAAAAATGCCTTTTATTTCTAAATTATGACATTTTATGATGTAAAAATCATACTAACAATATAAGTACACCTCAGGAAACATTATAAAATAATAGAAAAATGCCATGCCATGGGACCTTTAAAAAAATCCCCATAAAACATGAAAACACAACGTGTGTGTGTGTGTGTGTGTGTGTGTGTGTGTACGCATTTAAATTAAGTAACTTTTTTATTTGGGAGGCAGTGGCTCAGTGGTTCATGTAGGCTGTCTACAAACCGGAAAGTTGGTGGTTCAAGCCCCGGTTCCACCTGAGTGTTGAGGTGTTCATTAGCAAGACACCTAACCCCAGTTGCTCCCGATGAGCTGGATGGCTTGCATGGCTGATACCGCCGTCAGTGTATGAATGGGTGAATGTGAGGCAATATGTAAAGCGCCATGAGTCTGTTGAAAGCGCCATATAAATGCAGTCCATTTACCATTTAAATGTCTTTGCAGCCTAGAAGGAAGGAAAATATAACTTTCATTTTGTTACTGTACACTATAAAAAAAAGGTTCTATATGGCAATAAAAATGGTTCTTCGTCGTAATCATAGATGAACCACTTTTGGTGCTATATAGCACCATATCTTAACATATTCTGTATATGGTAGCGGTGCTATATAGCACCTTAGTCAAAGAACCTGTGAAGAACCTCTGAAGAACCGCTGAAGAACCACTGAAGCATCAAAATTTGTGCTATTAAAGAAAAATAAATTATTCTTTGCTTAAAGATAATGCATTGCATCCCATGAATTTTTACTGTATTTTGTGCAAATCTTCTCATAGCAGTAATGTAAAAATCCCATTTTAATATATCCATTAGCTTTGACTTTTAAATGCTGCTACTGTATAAAAACACAAATGCCATGCTTTATACCCTCCCTGACACACTCTACCATTAAGATCCCACCCCTGGCACACCACAAGGGTAATTACACTGAGATATGTGCACAGACTTCAAATGCACAGGCAAAAGAATCCAAGAGAAACAGACTAGAAACCCCACGTTTGCTCAGACAGACAAACATTTATTGGCAATACACACAAAATGCTTACTGTGAAAGAATGAAGGATACATGAGGACACAATGGTCCATTTGTTTATTTTAGGAAGCGTACAATTTCAGGTGTTTTTCTTTGTCTAAATGTCTAGTCTTTGTCAACGGCCAAGGGGAAAGATTTCAGATCTTTGTATGCGTGTGTGTGCTTGAGTGGAGACAAGCAAGGCGTGGACACACAAACACACAGAGGGGTCAGAGGTCAGACTACGACATTCCTCACAGCTCTGGACACACACACACACACACACACACACATTCTTGACCTATGTTTTTGTCCTTGGACATACTCTAAAAACAGTCTAAACTAAGTAAACACACACATAGTTCTGTACACTGTCCAAGTGTTATCACAGCAAGCAGATAGATTCAAGATTAGGGAAAGGGATGACATTTTCCATGGAATCCACAGCAGCCTTTTCACAACTATAACCAAGTACAGTTAATGGCTGTTGACACCAAGGACGATAACTATAATGATCACTATCTCTATTGATAACTTACTCATCACCATACATTATTTAAATATTGCCTATCACGTTAAATTTGACATCGCTAGCTTTTAATCTAAATCACCATCACACGTTAGCATTTTGCTAGCCTGTTAGCTTGTCTTCTCTGCACACGGGTCTCCTGTTTTCTGAGTTCATTAAACCGGGTTGGATTAGTAAATAGTATCCAGCAAACAATTGTGGTAAATTGGATTAATCAACAAACACGGTAAGTCATGTCATCTCCTGTCATTGTCACTTGCACCGCATGCTGCATGTTTACTATAGGCTTCTCCGCTGGCGAACTCCTTACATGTGATAAATGTAAGGAGATAGCTTTTCCGTTCCGGTTAGAACATCAAACAGGTTCTCCCCTCTCAGTGAAGCACCCACTGAGTATCCTGTTGAAAGTGCCCTAGTCATTGGTGATTCTATTACACGGAACGTGAAAATAGAGACACCAGCCACCATAGTCACATGTTTACTGGGAGCCAGAGCGCCTGACATCAAAGCAAATTTAAAATGCTGGCTAAAGCTATTCGTAAATTCTCTAAGATTATTATTCACGTCTGCACTAATGATGTTCGACTTCGCCAGTCGGAGATCACCAAAGTTAACATTAAAGAGGTGTGTGAACTCGCTAGTACGATGTCAGAGGCTGTTTATTGTTCTGGACCACTCCCTGTTAAAAGGAGTGATGAGATAGTTAGCAGACTATCATCACTCAATGGCTGGTTGTCTAAGTGGTGCTATATATTATAATATTTTAATAAATTATAATAAATTATATATTATATAATTACGGCACATGCTCTCAATGCAAAATGCTGAACAGTTAGATCATGCGTTCATGACCTCAAGGTTAGATTATTGTAATGCTCTACTGGGTGGTTGCCCTGCTCGCTTAATAAACAAACTCAAGCTGGTCCAAAACGCAGCAGCTCATGTTCTTCCTAGAACCAGGAAGTATGACCATATTAGCCCAGTTCTGTCAACACTGCACTGGCTGCCTATTAAACATCGCATACATTTTAAAATCTTGCTTATTACTTACAAAGCACTAAATTGTTTAGCTCCACAGTACTTGAGCGAGCTCTTAACACATTATACTCCATCACGTCTACTGCGGTCTCAAAATTCTGGCCAGTTGATAGTCAACTGCAGGCGGTCGATCCTTTTCCTATTTAGCACCTAAACTCTGGAACAGTCTTCCTAACATTGTACGGGAAGCAGAGACACTCTGTCATTTTAAATCTAGACTAAAAACACATCTCTTTACTGTGGTATACACATAAAACACTTTTTCAATGAAATGATTGTTAGGCTGCATTAACTAGGTCAGCCGGAACCGGGAACACTTCCCATAACACCTGATGTACTCGTGACATCATCAGAAGATGGCATCTACGCTAATGATAGTCTATCTGTTTTATCTCGAGGTCTTCTGCAGTCAGCCGGATCCGGGCCGTATCCAGATCAGATGGTGGACCTGCACCCAGAGAAGACCAACGCATGACCCTGAAGTGTCTGCAGAGAAAGTGTCAATTAGACTCCCCCTGAAATTGCATTGTCGACACGGCATCCTCAATAAACCCGTCTCTGGCGGGATGACTCTGATTGTTAGAATATTACAATTTAATAATTCTTAAATCAACACATCATCCTCAATAAACCCGTCTCCGGCGTGTTGCCTCCGATCCTTCTAATATTTTCCGATCTATTATGACCTCTGACCTGTAATGTTGCCAGAATAACAATCATACACTGCTTGTTAATTGGCCAGAGGAGAACTGGCACCCCGACTGATCCTGGTTTCTCCCAAGGTTTATTTTTCTCCATTAGGTCACCTGATGGGGTTTTGGTTTCCTTGCCACTGTTGCCTCTGGCTTGGCTTGCTTAGTTGGGGACTAAATTTTTCAACTAAATATCCAAATAAATCTAATTAGCAAACTAAATTAACCATATAAACTAAATTACTGATCTAATTACTGATCTAAATCCCACTCTGTCACTGTATGATAATTGAAATGAACTGATGACATAACCGTTTTCTCCAGAATGGCTATAAGGCTGAATAAAATTATGTTGCATTATTTTCCTTTTTAACACTGTAAAGCTGCTTTGAAACAATCTGAATTGTCAAAAGCACTATATAAATAAGGTTGACTTGACTTGACTTGACTATATTAGCGTCCACACTAATGGACGATAACGTTCTGTTTAATAATAGCGTGTGCTGAAGTTATGTCATCTGCCGCTTTAAATGCTCAAGCCTTTATTAAATGGAAGTTGTGATAGTCTTTTCTTCCCTATTGTGACATATATATCTAAATGAAGCGGCTTCTCCAACAAGAAAAAATGTTGGACGGGACTTGATTTTGTCCATCGGAAATTAACTGGATTGTTGGATCTTTGTGGTTTGCTATTGTTGATGTCGTGTGAGTGACAGGTTGTCACGGCCTCACGCCAGTAAATATGTCATCAGAGAATAAAAGCGATGTTGCTGCAAAGAGGGAAGGGCAATTATTTTGAATAAACATGAATTTAAAAATAATAATAATGTGCATGGAAATAGTTTATTAAATAATTTAACTAATTTATAATAAATACAGAAATAAGAATTGTCATAAAAAATAAGAATTCAAAATAAAATAAGAATTGTCAGTTTTAATTTCATGGTGACTTTAAAAAGTTGGATGGCTTTTCATGTTTTTATTGATCATCAGCTTGAAAAAAATAATTGTTCTGAAAGTCATTCCTATGATTTTGTTCCTCTGTGTTGTTTTTGTTATAGACTAGTTGTGGTATGGATTCTGCGATTAAAAATGTACTTTTATCGTTATCATTCTTGGTGTAAATGGACCTTTAAAAAGTCATTTTGAGAAGGCTACTTTGACTTCAGGGGACTGTTTTAAGACATTGCGGTTGATTTTGACTGTGTGTGTGTGTGTGTGTGTGTGGAGTTTCCTGCTAGCTCAGGTCCAACCTCACAATTGCCCATTGTCTGGGCCGAGTCACACTTCCTGACAGAGCAGAATTCACGGAAGCAGCAACATAGTCCAAACAAATTCTTTAGGCTACACCTCCACTCCAGTTTCACTGCACCCACCACTCCAAGGAGCCCTGTGCCAAGAAAGGGCATGTTCCCAACAGGAAGTTAATTAGCGTCAAGCTCCTCAGGAAGGAAGCAGGTGGAGTAAGAATATGACTGGCTTCTCATGCACTTACTGTACAAAATATGGATGTGTTATGAGTTCATTTAGTTTGTAAAGGATGTAAAGATGCTCTGTCGTTAGTTTCTGGGTTAATTTAAAATGCTAAAAATTCTCCAATAGTCCACGACCTACCCTCCACCCAATCCAGCAGCACACACAAAGACATGAAGAAGAAAAAAAACGCTTTCCTTCTTAAACGGCAACATCTGGCTTTCATAACCCAAGTCAATGCTCCTTTCCAGCTACTAATGGACTTTAAATAGGAGATCTGACCACTGGGTTCGGTGTCTGTGCCTTGGCGCAACAATTAGACAAATATTTGCTTTTTGGGGAAAATTGGATGGAGAAATATGAGAAAAATATGTTTGAGTTTGTGAGCGTGACATGCAATGACAGATGCTTGTGTCTAATTGACAGTCACTGAACCCCTTCATTGTTCTTGTCGGTTACTTAATATCTATGCACATACAAATCACACACAGTCTCCCAGATTCTTCAGAAATGGAAAGGAAGGTGTAGATCAGAAAATGGACAGCTGGAATTCTCGGATAGTTGAGTAACGTTCGGCAAGTTAATTATTCACTGCATAGATTCCAAAATGCATCTCCAATTTTAAAGCTCCAAAACAGGAAAAAAGACACTGGACCCAGTTTCAACTGCTTGCTTACATATAGATGAAACCCAAATCTGTTAAGTTTCACCAGGAAAAAGCACATGAAATCTGATTTCCACAAGCTCGATCAAAATCAACCTTCCTTGGTGGTTGGTAATCCAATTCATGTGGAAAAAAGATGGGTAACACTTTACTTTTATATATAAGCTTTTTTATATAATGCATTATAAAAGTATTTTTTAATTCATTAATCATGCCCTTATAATGCATTGTATGGTCCCTACTTGCAGTTATAATACATTATAATACTTGTCTATTAATTTTTATACCTTTAGAAAGTATAATATATTAAAACATATGACAAACAACCAATTTCAGATATAACAAGGAATCTGAAAATATTACAATACATTTTATCTTTGGTTACAATTATTTATGAAAAGATATAATGCATTATAACATACATTATGGCTACCTTTATAATGTATTATACATGGAATAAAAGTCAAAATGATGAGATAAAAGGACTCAAAGGATAACTTTTATCTCACGATTATGATTTAGTATCTCATAATTGCAACTTTTTCTCTCATAAATATGATTTACCAAAGTATGATTTTTTATTATTATTCTTATGTGGCAGAATTGGGATTCCATACCATGGTCACAGGTTGAATTTCATGTGCTTTTTCGTCAGCTTTTGCTTTAAGAAAATTTCACAGGTCACCCTTTCCTGCTTTTACACAGTTTTCTGTCTTAGAGAGCTACAAGCGGGCTTCCAAAGTGGCCAATTCTGTATCGAGCAGATCTTCTGCGACAAGTGATTGAACAATCGCTAGAATATCAACAATGGATCTCACTGAACTTTATTGATTTTGTCAAGGCCTAGTGCACCAAGAAACGCTATGGAAGATTGCCTGGGCTTACGGAATCCCATCTCGTTGACATCTTTCGCAACCTGCACCATGGCTCTTGCTACTGCTTACGGATGGAAGAAGGGGTAACGGATTTCTTTGCGATTTAAACTGCCGTATGACAGTGCTCTTGCCGATGCTATTCCTCCTTGTCATCGACTTAGTCGGCCACCACTCCATCGACTGCCTGAAAAACAAAGTATGAAATTGATTGCTCTTCAACAAGGTTTAAATAACAAACCTGTAGAGTATAAAAAATATTACTAAAAAAGGATATGAGACTTGACTTGCATATGTCCTTGAAAGAATTGACTTAGACTCCTCCTCAAAGACTTGACTTGGACACTACGTCAGAAAATTATAAACATGTCTGCCATTGCCTATAACAACAAGAGAATGACTATGGCTTTGTTGGACTGATGGAATTTAATTTCACACCCAGACAGGAGTATTCTAGGAAGACAACTGCTATCAAATGTTTTGATATAGGCTTAATGTGATTACTGTGTGAATTAATAGTTGCATTTAAAAAGAATGAAATGAGAAAGAGAGTTTAAAGGCTTGGCACAGGCTTCGAAACCTATGTGAAAGTAATTTCCTGAGGAGACCGGGTAAAAAAATGATCCTGTTTTACTAGCCCCCTTTTCCCAGCCTCCCTCTCGCTTCCTCTACCCCCACTACTTTAAAGTGCTCTTGATCCTAATCTCTTACACTGCATTATCCACCTGTTTCTTGAAACATGAAAAATCTGCTTTCTAGTGATATCACTGTTTGTCTTGTCTTTCAAATGTGTATTTACAAGTAGGATTTACCCAAAGCCATTTCATACTGATCCAGTAAGATAACATTATTGACATCTGATGGCCTTATGGTATTTTGCTGTAAGCAAGAAACACAGCCCAGTCACATGGACAAAACACTGCATGGGCAAAACAAAAAAAAAGACCCCTCCATGTGAGAACATAAACCTATGTGTCTACTTAAAGACATGCTTTGCTATTTCTCTCTGGATTGGGGTAATTAGTCTCTCATCAAGCTCTCATCATGGAAAATACAGAATGATCGGTATCTTTACAAAGAGATGATGGTGTAGACTAAACAGAAAGTATAAGATGAGGGGATACAAGAAGACACACTTTTATATACTTTAAAACAGTGCAACTCAAGAACAGAATGGGACTAGAGTGAGCTTTGACAAAATATGTCTACAGTCAAGGTATGTGATGGTAACGCATTTTCATATCACGACTGAAGCTTTTATCATGGTATTGAATTACAGAACAAAAGTGCATTATTTCAAAAAGTGTTGTCGTCCAGCTGGTTTAATAGCTTACTTTCTAAATCCTAACACTCAAAATAATTAATTGGTTAGGGCGGACTCAAATGAAACAAATTAGTTCAATCAAATGAACTTTTATGAGTATTTAGAACTTTCTTTTTCTTTTGAGTTCACGAAACTGACACATTTTAAGTCATTTGAATTATCTAATTGTTTTGAGTTCTATGAACGTGATTCTTTTAATTTAGACAAACTTAAATTTAAATCATGTAATCTCACATTTTTATTAGCAGAAACTATAGCTGTAACAAGCTAATTCAATAAATGCCACCTTGCTAATTGGTTACACAATGCTTTGGTAGCATTAGCATAGCATAACACTTGCTGAATGAGGACAGCAATATAATACATTTTACAACATAACAGAAACTCATCTAAACTAGCATAACAAAACATTAAACACTACTAAATCTCCCACTTAATGTTAATCTTGCACAAAATAAAAAATAACAACAATTATTGTGGCATTTACTGTCCCTTTTGGGTGTCAGGGCAAAGTGGGAAATAGAAATCCCAACCCAGTTTCGGTTAAATTTAAGTTAGACTAAATTAAAATAAACAAGTTCATAAAACTCAAAAGAATGAAACAATTCAGATTACATAAAATGTGTGAGTTTTGAGAACTCAAAAGAAAAAGTTCTAAATACTCATAAAAGTAAAATGTTTGAACTAATTTGAGTTGGCTCTACTCAAACCAATGAATTCTTTTGAGCATTAAGGTTTACTGATATATACCAAATCTGAAGGGTTGTTTGAAGCATTGAAATAGTACTGTTCACAAAAAGAAAGTAGCACAGCCTGCTTTGTTTACAAGGGTTACCACGGTAAAGGCTGCATTTCTGCTGATCCATAGCGTATATCGATACATGCCTCCTACAGTCAAAAAGGAAATAAACAAAAAAGCCCAAAGCAGAAAATAACTCACAGGAGAGCGGAAACTCTCATAACATTAGACTCGTAACAATGTGTACACAATACTCAATTACAAGCTTATCTTACATTTCTTAATAATCACCTCACTATCAAGAATAAGCATCAAGGGTGGGAAAGAAAGAATCACATTGTTTTCTCAAAGGCATTTGTCATCATCAGATCATGCATGAAAATAACTCTGTGCATGTTTAAATGCCTTTGTGGACTGTTTGAAGCTTTTGAAGCGAAACGTGATATTTCAAACTTCAACACTCGCTATTTGTTAACCCAGAGTTCATTACGAGGTAGCATACATAGAGGAAAGCCAGCCCCAGGACATCGCTCAAATCTGAGCTCCATAAACATTGCCATGATAAGCTAAGAATTCTCCGCTGGATCCATTCCCTTTTTGGCACTGATCTCAAGACAGGAATCACAGTTAACGGGCCTGAACACCAGCGGTTTCTGAGCAATCATTGTAGAAAGACTGTAAAAAGAATGCAGAGAACACATGGAAATGTTAGAAACAGCAGCTATTTACAGCTATATTTTTTTCTTTCGATTTTATTTTTTAAGCTTGTACTGACAAAATACTTTAAGACACTGGACAATATTGGGGCAATGGGGATTGAGGGCTCTTGTTATTTTGATATTATTTATTATATTTAATATTTTGATATTTATGTTTAATTTATTTATTATTATATTTTAATTTTAATCTTAGTTGAGTTAGATGCCAAAGCAAAATTCTAATGTCTAATGTCTAATATTAATATTTTATTTTATTGCAGCTCTATTTCCATCCACGAAAATGTTTTTAATATTTTTTGTTTTTAATATTGAGGAAAAAAAAGGTTGGGAAAAGGATATTGTGGTTTTTGTTTCATTATTGACTTTACATTATTTAAAATAATACTTATGTGAAAGGAAGAGGAGGAACTGGGGGAAACAGATTGAGAGAGAGAGAGACTGGCGTGGACAAAGAAAAAAGGAAAAGATAGACCGTTGTGAAGTCAAAAAGGGGAGAAAAAAACCTAAAATGATATCCCTGCCTCCCTTTTGGGACCCACATCTGAAAAGTATCCAAAAGCTACATGTTATTCACAGCAAATAGCTGGCATGCTTGAGCAGAGGGGATTGTTTACTCTAGGAAGAACAAGATAGAGCAGCTGATGGGATAATGAAAGAGCAGAGAGAAAAACAGAGAATAAAGATGAAAAGATATGTGACAAACAGACAAAAATACACTGTTCAAATTCTTGTAGCTGTTGGTATTAAATGCAATTGATTATAATCCATGATGACTTTAGTAACTCCAAAACTCCCAACACCCTCCCAAATGGCTTTTTCAGCAATCCATCTCTAAATTATAACAGCAGCAATAGTGGTTTTGAATGGATCAGCGTGCTATTCCGGGCTATTTTCCCTCTCAATGCATGAGAGGACTGTTCTGAATGACAATCAATTTCCCACTGATGCTCATGCACAGCTCTTGAATACAAGCTGCCAGACTTTCATTGATCTACTGATCTGCTTACATCAACAACACCGCTCTCTGGGTTATGAATTAATTTGACCCAATGGTGACACCAAAATAAAAGCCACCTAGACTTTGATCACAGGCCTTTTTACAGTTTATGCAATGCCATGCTGAAAGCAAACATCCCCCAACAGGAATGCATTAAATTTGAAAATGTAAGACTTTATAGTTACTGAGCACAATACATGCTTTTGAAAAAATCATGAGAATAAAATGGTTGCTGAGCTGGGCGATTAACTTCTAAAATGTTTTTCCCCCAACTACTTTTACTATTAGATAAAAAAAAATCTTTCCAATAATAATGTAATGTTATGACAAAGTTTGAAAAATAGTGTAAGGTGTGTTCGACTTGGGGGCTAAAGGCGCACCTTAAGAAAAATGTGCTTCTTAATAATGTCTACTGCAAGTTCAAAACAATCGCTTTAGCAAAGTTTGTACTATTTTCAGTTTATTTTTATAAATAAAATTAATACTTTTTTGTTCAAGATACTGTCATTAAAATATGTTCGTTTAGAAAATACTGAAACAAAATGAGAGTAAAGATAAAGTAAAAATTCAAATGAGATCCCACAATAATTTAATATAGCTTTACAGTATTAACAAATAAATTATATTTTAAAATGTTTCATTATAAATATGGCGATTATCTCTAAGGTGAACACCCAACTTGATATATGATTTTTACCATCTTAAAAAATACCAACATTTTACCAAAATTTAAAAATAAACATTAATTATTAAATCAGATATGCTCACAATGAACTTTGCGTTGCTGTCCGCGATCGCATCAAGGATCAGCCAAATTTTCATGTACATCATCAAAAGCGTTAAAGGGGCACTTCAGCACTGGGAAGATGAATGTGTATTTAAACTGTGTCATTTATGTAGAAGAAATGTACAATTATTTTTGAATTTGGTGCCTTCTAGACTGAGAAAAGACAGAAAATGTATTTTTGTCTCATGTGGATGAAAGACAACAACTCCCTGAATGCACTTGCTTCGCTGCCCTACGAGGCCACTCCCAAAGCCATGGCTATTGGTTATCACTTGCCCACTGTGGCTCCACCCCACCGTCGTTTTGATATTCATAGTAATAAAATCATTTCGTTCAGTTAGAGAATAGACACTACAATTAAAAACTGAATGTGTCTTTTCAATAAAGTGTGAGTGAGCCGCACGAAAGTCACGACACAGACGCAGCAGGGGTCAGATTTCATTCATCACGAGAGAAGAGCTGAGCAGAGCTGAGGTAAGCGTGGCTCTCATTCTCGGCGCGTGTCCAGTCTGGCACGTAATCAGATTGCATATGGAAGCTAAACTTTAATAGGAATTAATTGAAAAGTTTAAATACTCACTTTGCTCCGCACCGCTCCGTTATGAATGCCCGAGCGGCAGCCGCCGTGTGCATTTACATTCTGTGAGTGAGATCCCACCCTTATGGGCGGGTTGAAAACATGTGGAATTAGTTCCTGTAGTCTCTTAGCCTAGAAATCTAGACGCACCCTAGCGGCAGAACATTTATTTTGCCGCAAGTGTAGTCTAGCAACTCTCTGTAGACCTGAGAGCTGGAAAGACCAAACTCTGGTCAGGCCAATCACAGCGTGTGTAGAGTCGGTGGACGGGCTTAACATAATGACGGTACGTCACGGCAGATTTGCGGAGGTTCTGCGTGCTACTCGTAAACAAAGAAGCTGACGAACAGCGGGCTTTTGAATCGGCTTTGGCTGCGACTCTGGAAGACTTTTAGTTAAGCTTTTCTTTAAGAAGAGAACAAAGAACGGCACTGAAGTCATTCTTAAGAAAGGAAGATATGTTCGAAGTTTTGCCGACCGGATACGGCGAAAGTCTATCAACTAACGTTAGCTCGGCTTCACCTTCTTCTTTGCTCTGGTTGGTTGTGGCGCTCATGGTGCTATCCAATTGCGTGCAGAGGGAATTTGAAAGACAACCGTTTATCCCGCCCCTCAGATTGAGCCCTGTCAATGGTGAGATTCCAGACCCAACATCTTGATGTGGGTCTGGCTTGTCAGGCTAGTAGTCTGGCCAAAAATCCTCCGATGACGCAAAATGACGATATTTGCATCATCGGAGGATTTTTTCCAGAAATAAAATGCATAATTTTCTCGTCTCAGGGGGACATGAGGGGGGAAAGTACCATAATTCCAATATACTACCGGGTTTGATACAAAGCTTAATGCTAAAATCACTGAAGTTACCCTTTAAGAAAAGTGCTGAGCTGAATTTTTGTGCCATCTAGTGGTTTAAAAGAGAATAAAGTAAAATGCACCTTTTACCCCGGTGCGCCTTTATCATTGTTGTACCCTGCAGCGAGAGTGATTAGAGCAGATAGCATGTATGCTTTCGAATCGCTCTTACTGTACTTTTGCAGCTTTTCCACTGCATATGGTACGGCTCGGTATGGCACAGTTTTTTTTTTTCCCACTGTGTACAATACCTAGTTGTCTACCTGGTACTTTTTTTTTATTACCACCGTGGTTAAGGTTCCGACACTAAAATGTGATGTGTAAACACTGCAGATCACTGATTGGTCAGAGAGTCGTCACTGCGTCATTGGATTTGCGGCACTACCGCTAGATTTAAATAGTCAGCAACAGCCACAGTATAATTTGTTCGCAAAACTTTTTAAAACGACTTGCTTTAAACGACCGTCGCACGCGAATTGAAAAAAGAAATGGCTGTATCATGGTCAGTAGGCGAAGTGGTGGCGCAACTATTGATCGATCAGTCTATAATCCCACCCACTTTGAAGCGGTACTAAACTGCAGAACATGATAAAGCAAACCAAGCCAAAGTAAAGTGAGCCGAGCAGTCCCATGCGGTGCGGTGGAAAAGAACCATTTGATGTCAAAGTCATACACTGAATGGTCTGCTCAGCACCGCTTCAAGTCGAACACACATTTGACAGGGGGACATGTGATTTCAAAATGGCTGCACCCATGATGGGATACCCTGCTCCATGAAGAATAAAAAAGCTTTTTCTTTGTCTCATTTGTACATCATTTTAATGACACTACCCCAAAGTGCTATTCATTTTCAGAAAATATCTACATAAATAAATAGCCTACAGCTTTAAACGTTTTATATTTAAAACTTGAATTAATCCTTCTCCGTCTGAACGCGATAAGCAAGTTAAAAATGTCTGAAAACTGAATAAAGTTTTTTTTTTCGACTACCCGAGAGATCTACAGTCGTGGCATTGAACACATTGGGAACATGGAACTTTTCCAAAAACTCTTCAAAATGCCCGCCCCTGATTCTGCCCTGACCAAACGCGCTTCCAGCAGCGCGAGGCTGACACGGCGCTTCACACTGACCGCTGCCTCTCAAACAGAAGACTGTACAAAAGAGAAAAGTTTTTCGGTGGACTGCTGGATACTGGATAAATCTCACTATTGCTTTTTGGGTCATGATAAAGTTGTATTCATCAACCCACAAGGTGAGTTGTTGATTTACTGAATTGTCAGATTAACGACAGATTATTTTTGCCGCAGCATTTTGAATTATAAACTGATTTAAGATCATACCTTTCTAAACTAGGCTATACTAATTTCTCTTTTTGTTTAGTTCGTACTATTAACAGCGTAACCAGTGTTAATTCAGTCAATAAGAAGGCTATGGGATATGTACAGACTAGTCGTATGTTATTGTGTGCATGACGGAGGAAACCTAATCTGTGCTGCTGTAAAATTAGTATGCGCGTGCCAGTGCATACTTACAGTTCATGCCCATTATGAGTCAAGTTATAATTTTAATTCATTTAATTATTTATTATGAATTAAGTTTACTTAATCACATACTTTTGACAAACTTGATTCAAGAGTTGGAAGATTTTGATAACTGATCAGCAAAACATGCACTTTCTTGCCAGTCTAATTTTATATATTAAACTGGTCCCTTAACAGTGAAGAGTGAATACACTAGGATGACATTTCTATGAAGCAATACAATCCAAAGTTCACAAATGACTAGATCAATGGACTGTGGTGAAAACTGTTTCAGCAACATTTTAGTAGGCTACAGCAACATTGATCTGTCCTTGTCCTATATGTTCAGTTAAAAATGAAAAATTCCTTTCATTTCAGGGTATTAGAGGTCAGTTAACTAGATTTCATCATTGTTCCTCTACCTTTTTAGATTTTCTTTAGATTAGTAAATTGTTCTGTAAATAGCGTTTAGATTTTGGAACAAATTAAAGTAAAAGAAGTATAAATAAGATGGCCTAATAAAGAAAATACAGACGTGGGTAAAACAGACCCAGCCAGTTGCTGTATTTTCACATATGAAACCATTATGGTATTTTCCATCATGAACTCCTTCTGCCAGACGGTCATGCTGAGTGCTTTGAGTAAAAATAGAATAAGTTCAGATGATGAAATGAATATATTTGTAATCATGATTTTTTCCTAGACAGCCCTTTTTTCTTTAGACAACATGAGATGCCAGAAAAAAGTGGAGGTAATTGGGTGAAAGGGAAAAATGAGGCCTTATCTTGAATGTTTGTTCACCTAGTTAGCTAAGTTATAAAGTAGTGTAGCCTAGCTGATCAAGATTTAGTTTTGTGGAAAGGAGAACTATGTTAAAAAACACCTTTCGAACCATTTTTCATTTCAAAAGAACAAATGTTTAGACTCAGTCTGGGTGACTGATGTTGGAATCACTTATTTTAAAGGTCCCGTTCTTCGTGTTCTTTTGAAGCTTTGATTGTGTTTACAGTGTGCAATATAACATGTGTTCATGTTTCGCGTGTAAAAAAAAAACAGTATTTTTAACACAATTTACTCATCTGTATACCGCTGTTTTCACTGTCCTAAAAACGGCTGATGACTTCCTTTATTCTATGAAGTCCCTCCTTCAGAAATACGTAACGAGTTCTGATTGTGCCAGCGGTTCCCGTGTTGTGATTTGACCGCATCTTAGCAAACGTGGCACGGTTCCTGTGTTGTGATTCGACAGCAGCTTAGCGCACGTGGAAAGGTCACGCCTCTTAACGGAAGATAAATGCGCTTAATGATCTCTACAGCGTCCCTGGGAAAGCCAAACAAAGGTGATTTGACTCCGGGATGAAAATAACAGCATCTCGACGACATGGCGACAAACACACTCAAACGCAACACTTCTTGGTGGGACAACACCTCTTCTCCACGTGGGACAGCAGCAAGACCACGCCCCCTTTTTTCGCGTATTCTTGTGGGCGGAGGTTAGTCTGTTCTACTGTTCTACTGACGTCATTTATGAAGGAAGTACCAGGATGTAGTCCAAGCCAGCCGTTCGCTGTAGGCTTTGAAAGGGAACTTCTGTTAAATAAAATATCTTGCTTGGCATTGAACTTTGAGCTTTATAATTTTACGGGTATTATTTATGCTCTAACAGCAACATTACACACTAACTAAAGTTTGAACAATGGGATCACGAAGAACGGGACCTTTAATGACATCATATGAATCTGCAGTGGACGGCTGCAAAAATCAAGTGCTATTAAGATCAGACAGATCAACTTTAATGCCCACATGAAAGAAGGCCGACAGTCCCACAGAAAGAAAGAAGAGGAAAAACCCCAAACATGTTTCCAATCTGGGATGTGGGTACTGTACTGGATGTCTGTAATAGACAGAGATGTTTCCCCCAGGAATGCATTCACACACGGGTTCTATTAGACTGCGGTTTACTGGTTGACGTGTGCATCTTTCTTTGAAACAAAGCACAGCCATTTCCACAAACATAATTCCATTGTTTGCATCCACTAGAAACAGCTCCAAGAATTATGAGACAGCGTGTTTTGGTTTATTGCCGTTTTTCATGTCAAGAGTCAACAGCAGCCCTGCTGAATGTCAGTGCACTATTTGGTTATGTTATGTTTAGCACATTTTATGATATATGCCACCAACCATTACCATTTCTCAGAAGATGTTTGGGGGTAATATTATGAGTAAAATATGATTAATTATACTTTAAAATGTAATTTATTCCTGTGATGGCAAAGCTGAATTTTCATGATATATTATTGAAAACAGACACATATAAAACTAAACACTAAATAAAAAACATAATAAATATAAGATTATATACACTATTTCTAGGTCACTAATAAACAAATATGTCGTTGATCATGAATACTCTTCTCTCTAGAAATACCTAGTGAATGGAGAAAAAAATTCATGTTATTTTTTAAATTCAACTTTTCACTCGAATTGTTATGCTGATAATATCATTTGTATTTAATTACAAACATTTATTACACTAGTGGTAATAGATTTTTGGACTTTCGGTCTGCTTTGATCCTGATCTGTGTTACATATCCACCTGTTTCCCTCTCTCATACAGGACGTTTGTTGATTTTACAAGAACCCCTTCAAACCGGGACGTCTGAGTGGACTAAAGCCAGCAGAGGGGGATTCGGGGTGAAGGAAGGGAGGCGGGATTAGGAGCTAATCCTGGACATGAACAATCCTTAAGGAGCCTCCGTCAAGCCGTGCTATTGCCCAGATTATTACATTTAATTTATTGCCTTTTAAAGACCCTTTATCTCCCCTGGGGGATTCCTGGCGAGTGGGCTGCTGGATTTGAGTATCCTTAAAAACAAAGGATCAGGAGCAGCGGCCGGTGGGAGTGGAGGAGCATGAGGAGAGTATACATGCAGGAATAAAGCAACAAACCTCCCTGCCGCCTCACACTCCAGCAGGGTGCAGGTCAGAGGTCACTGAATGAACTTGGACTGGGAAAGTATGCGGTCACAGTGATTACACAATACTGATTAAGGTACGTGGCTTCTGTAAGTTTCCTTTTAGTCAGTCAGGTTCGACGTATGTCGGAACTGACCGACGAATTGGGATCTGATCTCAGAGACCAATCTACTTCGAGTGTGTTAAAAAAACGAGCCAATGGAGATTGACATGCGATCCACGCATTCCACACTCCGCCCCGCCCCAATGCTAGATCATTGCTTTTTACTTCGGAGCCGAACAGTGAATGTTTCCTGTTTCTACGAAGAGTGTTTACGAGTCTCGTGAGAGGAACGACTGCTGCTTACAGTGTGGGTGTGACGGTGCATCTCAGCGGGTGGCCGCTTCAACGGAGATCAAAGAGTTGGTTCGCTGGGCGTTTCTGTTTTTGAGTGCACACACAGGCTTGCACCTTTGTACTGTGTGGTGCCGCGGTCATCTCACTGAGTGCTTCAGCACATAAAAAAGAGCAGTTTTCCTTTCTAAAAGAGCAACACGGTTTGACCCTGCGTCTTTTTCAAGATGTCATTCAAACCGTGTGTTTCTGGATGCGGTCGATGGGGGTGGCACCCAACCCGCTCAGGGTCCCGCTAAGCCGGCAGGC
Source organism: Romanogobio albipinnatus (assembly GCA_023566225.1). NCBI lineage: Eukaryota > Metazoa > Chordata > Actinopteri > Cypriniformes > Gobionidae > Romanogobio > Romanogobio albipinnatus. Next base: position 25,134,606 of record CM042257.1, on the reverse strand, counting down.
AGCCCAGGGAGAACAGGAGCTGCTCTCAGGGAGATGGTGTCCGCACCCCTCCCCCACCCCTGGAGGAGGACCAGGGGGCCCCGACTGGTACAACATCTCTGCCGCTGGCTCTCCGGAGTCCAGCGGTACCCACTTTTTCAATAAAAGAGCAGTTTCCTCTCTCCTTGGGCCCCAAGAGGGCCAGGTTGGCAGTGTGCGATGCCTCCGGGCCTTGTCACTTCTTTCCTCCCCTCCCCTCGCCAGGGAGCAGCAGTGTGGGCACCAAAAACGCCCCCGGGCCTTCTCACCCACACTCTGCCCCACCCTGGAATACTCAGACAACACTCCCTATTGAATTCATTCAAAGGCAGGACAGCGGTCCCACTGAAATTTTTTCAGAGGCTTCCGGGGCATATGGCATCTGCAGCCACGGTAACGCCGCTCGGATTGCTTCATATGAGACCGCTTCAACACTGGCTTCATGGCCGAGTCCCGAGGTGGGCGTGGCAGAGCGGCCAGTACCGGGTCCCAGTGACTCCTTACTGCCGCCAAACTTTCAGCCTGTGGTCCGACACTTCGTTTCTCCGGGCCGGGGTGCCCTTAGAACAAGTGTCCAGGCATGCTGTGCTCTTCACGGATGCCTCTTCCACGGGCTGGGGGGCCACGTACAATGGGCATGCAGTTTCAGGTCTGTGGACGGGACCTCAGTTGCATTGGCATATCAATTGCCTCGAGTTGTTAGCAGTACACTTGGCACTGCGCCGCCTCAAGGGGCCGCTACGTGGCAAGCATGTACTGGTCCGTACAGACAACACTGCAGCCGTTGCGTACATCAACCGTCAGGGTGGTCTATGCTCCCGTTGCATGTTCCAACTCGCCCGCCACCTCCTCCTTTGGAGTCAGAAGCATCTGAGGTCGCTTCGTGCCATTTATGTCCTGGGTGCGCTCAACCAGACAGCCGACGAGCTCTCACGGCAGCCTGCACCTCCGGGAGAGTGGCAACTCCATCCCCAGGCGGTCCAGCTGATATGGGACCTCTTCGGAGCCGCACAGGTAGACCTGTTTGCCTCTCCGGACTCGACCCATTGCCAGTGGTACTATTCCCTGACCGGGGGCACCCTCGGCACGGATGCACTGGCGCACAGCTGGCTCCGGGACCTGCGCAAATATGCGTTTCCCCCAGTGAGCCTTCTTGCACAGACCCTGTGCAAGGTCAGGGAGGACGAGGAGCAGGTCTTGTTAGTTGCGCCCTACTGGCCCAACCGGACCTGGTTCCCAAAACTAACTCTCCTCGCGACAGCCCCTCCTTGGCCGATTCCCCTGAGGAGGGACCTTCTTTCTCAGGGACGGGGCACTCTATGGCACCCGCATCCAGACCTCTGGAAACTCCATGTCTGGTCCCTGGACGGGACGCGGAGGTTCTAGGTGGTCTACCACAGGCAGTGGTGGACACCATCTCTTCGGCTAGAGCCCCCTCTACGAGGCGCCTCTACGCTTTGAAGTGGAACCTGTTCGTTGAATGGTGCTCTTCCCACCTGGAAGTGTCGTGCTTTCTTTCCTGCAAGATGGGCTGGAGCGAAGGCTGTCTCCCTCCACCCTCAAAGTGTATGTCGCAGAAATAGCGGCGTATCACGATGCAGTCGAAGGTATGTCCTTGGGGAAGCACGACCTAATCGTCTGGTTCCTCAGAGGTGCGAGGAGGCTAAATCCTCCTCGTCCAAACTCGTTACCCTCTTGGGACTTGGCTCTAGTCTTTAGAGCACTTCAGAGCCCTCCCTTTGAGCCTTTGCAGTCGGTGGAGCTTAAAATCCTGTCAATGAAGACAGTGCTTCTGACGGCATTGGCTTCCATCAAGAGGGTATGGGACCTGCATGCACTTTCGGTCAACGAATCATGCCTAGAATTCAGGATACGTGCCCAAGGTTCCTACCACTCCCTTCCGGGACCAGGTAGTGAACCTGCAAGCGCTGCCTTCGGAGGAGGCAGACCCAGCCCTGGCTTTGTTATGTCCCGTCCGCGCTCTTCACGCTTATGTTGACCGGACTCAAAGCTTTCGGACCTCAGAGCAACTCTTCGTCTGTTACTGAGGCCAGCAGAAGGGAAAGGCTGTCTCCAAGCAGAGGTTAGCCCACTCGATAGTGGATGCTATCGTCTTGGCTTACCAGTCCCAAGACGTGCCTTGCCCGTTCGGGTTGCGAGCACACTCAACAAGGAGTGTTGCTTCCTCCTAGGCGCTGGCTCAAGGCGCCTCGCTGACAGATATATGTAGAGCTGCGTGCTGGGCGACACCTAACACGTTCGCTAGATTCTATAGCCTCCGTGTAGAGCCGGTATCTTCCCGCATCCTCGCCCCCAGTGGCCAGTAGCGCTAAGTGCCCGTTCTAAGTGTCGGCTTGCAACACCACTCCCGCCCTCTGGGCCGGATACGTGCGTCTATTGTCTCCAGTTGTGTTCCCCGGAAACGGCTAACCCTGTCAAGCTCCTCCGTCACCCCTGCGGTGCCAGACGTTGTGGCCGTCTGATGCCAGGCCTGCACCCGTATGCTTGTGAAACGTGTGTGTAGGCTGGGTTCCATATGTAGCGGTTCCCTCACGGCAACCCCATATGTGTATTCTTCCACGGTACCTGCTACCCTACTTGGCTAGCCCCGTGTCTTTCCCTTGACAGAGCCCGCTCTGTCGTCTCTGGGCGTGTTCTTTCCCCCCTGGAACCAGGCTGGAACCACCCCAGAGACTGCCATATGTTGCACTACCCTGCTAGGTTAGTCCTTATGTGTATTCCGCCACCAATCCTTCCACTGAAGGACGTGGCTCCGCAGCGTACCATCTCCCGAGACGGCACGCTTTCCCAGCGTTATCCAATAGTCACACTGGGAGGGTCTTGCAGAAACAGCAGTGACTTACCTCCCTGCTTGGAGCCCTGACTTCAGTACCATCTAAGACGGTCCAGTGCGCTTAAGCAGGACGCTGGAAGGGCCAGCGCCCTGGCGTTTTGGTAGGGATCCCAATTTGTCGGTCAGTTCCGACGTAAGTCGAACGTGACCGACTGAAAGGGAATGTCTCGGTTACGTATGTAACCCTCGTTCCCTGAAGGAGGGAACGGAGACGTACGTCCCGTCGCCAGGTGCTGCGCTTCCACTAGGGGGCCGAGTCACTAGTTCGGCTCCTCAGCAGAAAAAAGCAATGATCTAGCATTCCACTTCCTTATTTATACCCGCACCGCGGGGTGGAGCATGTAATGCGTGGATCGCATGCCGATCTCCATTGGCTCGTTTTTAACACACTCGAAGTAGATTGGTCTCTGAGATCAGATCCCAATTCGTCGGTCAGTTCCGACGTACGTCTCCGTTCCCTCCTTCAGGGAACGTGGGTTACATACGTAACCGAGACGTTTTCGGTAGTAAAAAAAAATGTTTGAATTGTTTGTTTTTTTTGACCTGACACTAATCAGGTAAAGGGTTTGGCTAAATGACTTGTGCTTATCACACATGGTGAGTCTTTAGTGGCAATTTAGCGTAAAATGTGCAACACAGCCAAAGCAAAGCTTGTCGTGGTTTGATGGAATGAGACATGACTCAATTTAAAATTATTCTCATTACTTTAGTCAAGCACAAATTAAAAGTTTGAGCTGACCCCAATGCTTAAAAATATCAAATAAACTGCTAATAAACTGGGTGGGTGGCCCTTAAACACAGTTTTTGATATGAAAAGAAATTAGAGAAAGTATATTTTAATAGAAATTTGGGATTCTTTTTTCAAACTGTGAAATGTACACTCAGTGTCTCTTTGCCTTTACAATCTGAGACTGGGAAAATGCTCTGGTAAATACACTTACTTTTGTAACAGGACACCCTTGAAGTGAATGACCGAAATACTGTACAGTGCAAGTGAATGACTTAGGAGTCAGAGCTGAATTTAGGCATTTAAAGGGCACTACACTCAATAATCCTAATATTATAATAAGTATTATATTATATAATAAAAGGCTCATTAAAAACGTATCAAGTCAAATTAGCTGAGATTTACAGAACACAGCAAAAGTTGATAATTAATGTTGCATGTCTTTGCCAAAATCTCATACTACAAACATTGCATCAACTTCTGTTTATAGATATATTGTTAACATTTGCATCTTCCAGAGCATGTAGCAGCAGATTCTCTGGACCTTACTAAAGAAGGAGCACATGGTTTTAGTCCTAAACCACAGAGATATCTGCAGCCAGAGCTGAATTTATTTCTGAACTGATTTTTTTTCAGAAGCACAAACCCAGAACAACTGAAGCCCAGAATCTTTGACCACATATGCAGCAGAGGTTTTCAGGAATTGGAGTCATGCATATTTTCATCTCACATTTATCTTCACCGAATCTTTCTGGATATGAACAAAGACCAATGGCCAAAATGGGACATAGCTGAATGTGTCTGCCTTTTAAGAAACTGTGAAAAGAAACTTTCCACTCAACTGCGGTTTTTATTCTGCTGAGACATTTTGAAGCTTGAACAGTGATACGTGTATAATTTGCTTTCTTACGTTGTTCTCACCATTTTTATAAAATATTTCTTGTGGAGTTTTTTTTTACTTACAATTTGTACTTGGAGAAGCCATGAACCTGGGTAAGTTGTCTGGCCTGAAGGGACTGGTTTCCCACTCCTCAGGAAAGCGTCGTTTTAAAGGTGACCTCACCCCGGATATGATCAGTCCCCCATTGGGCGACTTCCGCCACACCATGCACGTGGGCCGTGGAGGGGACGTGTTCGGGGACACCTCGTTCCTCAGCAATCATGGTGGAGCAGGAAATAACGCAGATGGAGACTCCTCCTCCACTTCCGAGAAGAATGAGGGATTCTTCTCCCGCACGCTTCGCCATGTCCGCAAGACCCCTGACAGGCCCCGCGGCGGATCCAAGGACCTTTCACCCCCACCTCCACCCATTTCTCCAATCATAAAGAATGCCATTTCCCTCCCCCGACTGGACGTGGACTCACCCAACGGCTGTCCTATGAAAGTGCTTTTCCCTAGTTCACCCAAAACACCAGAGAACTCCACATGCTTATATGGTGAGTCCGTCAGTGTTCACACTCAGATTCAGATTCAAATTCAGAAGTGAATCCCATCAATTATGGTGTGTACAGAATACAGAAGCCACCCCAGAAATGGTTGAAACTGCAGGGCTGATCCCAAAATGAAGGAATTGTAAATTTGAGATATGTTAGAATGATAATGAATGAAAAAATATTGGAAAAAATCATGAATGTTTCCATGATGTATTTTTTCCTCTTAGTTTTACTACTTTGTATAATATTGAATTGCTGTTTGGGAGTATCTTGTCCGCAAGTCAACGTGAAGCGTGTCCATTGAGGGTCTTATTGGAGACATTTGTTCAATGATTAGTAAAATCATATAAATGTATCAATTTAAAAGACCTCACATACAAATGAAAATTCTCTGTAAATGTGTTTCCAGATTTATTAAGTAATCATGAACAAATAATCATGGGAAATGTCATGGAAATGCATTGGTCAAAGGAGTGTGTTGGTAAACCTGTACAGGGGAGAGAGATATTATCAAAATTCAAATTTTGATCATAACTCAAAAGATCTAAAAGTGTCTAAAAGGATAGTAATGTCACTGCATTAACAACAAATGCAGTTCAGTTCTGTAGACACTCCATGGATTGAATTAATGTAAATAAAATTTGAATGTGCAGTTTTTGTGAGCAAAGTTGTAGAAAACAATTATTAAAATTAATTATTAATAACTGAAATGTAATAGGATAACAGGATTAAGCACTCAGAATAGTAGGAATAGGACATATTGAGCAGTATCTACACTACCATTTGGGGTCAGTTATATATATATATATATATATATATATATATATATATATATATATATATATATATATATATATATATATATATATACATACACACATACATTTGTTTAAATAAATTGATACTTTTATTCAGAAAGGTCACATGATCAAAAAATGACTAAATCTGTAAATACACTTATAATGTTACAAAAGATTTCTATTTCACACAAATGCTGTTTTTTAATATTCTATTCATAAAAGAATCCTGATAAGGTATCCATAGCAACACAAAAAAATTAAGCAGCACAAGTGATTTCAACATTGATAAGAAATGTTACACCGAATCAGCATGTTGAATGATTTCTGAAGGATCATGTTACACTAAAGACTGGAGTAATGATGCTAAAAATTTCAGCCTTGCCATCACAGGATCAAATTGCATTTGAAAACATAAAATATTTATTTTAAATTGTAATAATTGATAATAAATGCCACCTTGCTGAGCATATAAACCAGAGACTTCTTTTAAAAAATCTTACCGACCCCAGACATTTGAACGGCAATGTATGTAGCCATGTGCCTCATGCATGTTTTGTCTAAATTAAATATGTTTGTTTACTAGCTTCCTGTCCTTTAGGGAGACATAAGGCAGATCAAAGAGAAAGTGTTTGATAAACCATCTAAACACCTGTGGCAATCCCAGACTCCTTTTTAGACCCAGACATTACAGTTGAGCGATCAGCATCTGCCTCACCCATTCAAATACCTCAAACATGCCTCACTGGCTTCTCTGCTCTGCAGGAGAGCCTGTTCAAAAACAAAATCCCCGCATGCTCATAAACTCACACCCAAACAGTCTGATGTCTAACCTGAGTTTAATTATCAATATATGGAAAGTATTAGTATGCAAACTAAGAGTTTAATTCAGTTTACTGAATGACTCACCATCGTACTGAACGCTAATGTTGTTCTGACCGGGAGCTATAGATGAGATGTTTTAGAGCGTCATGTGAAGATTTTCTGTAGCCATATAATGTACAACTATCCTGTAGTTTGTAATTTCTGTAATTTCTTGATGACAAATGTTCATTTTTGGTGGAACTATCCCTTTAAGGGCCATTCACATGGCAGAAATGATTTGCTACTGTTGCTTATGCTGCAGTCCTAAACCACTAAATGTAATGTGTAGGTTCTCACTGCCCTCTGTTGGTCAAACTCATAAGCAAGAACAATTTTTTTTTTCTTTGTTTTGCAGGTTTGGAGTCTGGCTTTGTGACCTTGCCAAGACTGTCACGCACTGAGCGTCCAGCCCAGGGCAGTTCTCCCTCAGCTTGCCCTCCTGAAATCCATAAAGGCTCACTCACAGACATGGGTATCCCATCCTTCCCCTGTTCAGACTCCGTCAGTCTTTCTGACTCCATGAACTCTTTCACCCTTGATCTGGGCCCTTCCCTCATGTCCGAAGTCTTTGCCATGATTGACAGTCCTGTGTATGAAACGGTCAGTCCCATCAGTGAAAAAACACCATCAACCGATGATAACTCTGAAGTGGACTCGGACGCAACCACGTCCTTGGTGGACTCTCTTCTGAGAGAAGACGATGACGGAAGGACGCGGTTGTATGGAGGAGAGTGGAAGCATTCAGACTTTGTGAATGGTGAGCCACCCAAAAGGTCCATGCTGGGGGATCGGATGCGTTCCTCCTCTGTTGAGGATCATGGCATGGAGCCGGAGAGTTTCCAGAGAGCTGCTGATGTGCTGGCACGTCATTATGGGAGTGGAGGACTCAGGAATACAAACACCAACAACTCACACAGGAGAGGACCGTACAACTATGCTGATGAGGAGGATGAGATCAAAGTCTAACACTACAAGATGCTTAAAGTCCAAATCACACAGCACTTTTAAAAGAACAGTTAAAAGAACCAAAAAAAAGAGAGAAAATTCTGTCATCATTTACCCACCCTCATGCCATTCCAAACCCATTTCTTTCATCTTGTTATAATGGGTAAGTGTATGAGGACTGGCCCTGTCAAGCTCCATAATGCTAAAATAAAACACAATACAATTATCATAAAAGTAGTCTATATACATATATGTGCGATTTTCTGAAGCCATTACTATGGTGTGAGAAAGAGGCTAAAATTCGAAAAAGTTGAAACTGGATCGAGTTGAACTTTTCTTAGGACCCCCTCGAAAAAGAGATGGATCATCTCAAGGGGCTATCCTTAAATAAATACTTGAGAACACGATCAGTTCAATTCGTGAACAAATCATTCAAACTGGTTTTCTCAAAAGGATAAACAGATTCATTGAAAAGATCTTAAACAAGTTGTTCATGAATCTGGCATCGCTACTTCCCCCATGAACGTGCTGAGAATTAGGCCCATGTCAAGATTTTCAATGAATAACACAAATAATTCATAATTTAAAGGGAAACTCAACCCCAAAAAATCTTGTCATTATGTACTCCCCCTCATGTCATTCTAAATCTGCATGACTTCCTTTCTTCTGTCGAACTCAAAAGAAGATATTTTGAAGAATGTTCATGAACTATTTTTTTCATACAATTAAAGTCAGTGGGGTTCAACGTTGTTTGGTTCCCAATGTTCTTCAAATTATCTTTGTTCTGCAGAAAAAAAGAATGCTTGGGTGAAGTACCGCTTTAAAGGGTTAGTTCACCCAAAAATTAATAAAATAATAAAATTCTGTCATTTCTTACTCACCCTCATGCCGTTCCAAACCCGTAAGACCTTCGTTCATCTCCGGAACACAAATTAAGATATTTTTGATGAAATCTGAGAGCACCACAACGACCACTTTCAAGGCCCAGAATGATAGTAAAGACATCGTTAAAATAGTCCATGTGACTCCAGTGGTTCCAGTTTGTGTTGGTCTTGTTGGTCACGGTAACCCCGCCCCCAGCCCCTGACGCAAGCGGTTCTTACTTCTAGACCAGCAATGTTTTGGTGCAACTTAAGAACTGGTGCTTTGGGTGTGGAAAGACAAAGAACCGATTTGAAACTAGGCTCTGGCTCTGAACCAGCTCCAGCACTGCCTTGGTGGAAAAGGGGTAATTGTTGTTGTAGTCTATGTGGGGTCAGAAAGCTCTCGGATTTCATCAAAATATCTTAATTTGTGTTCATAAGATGAACGAAGGTCTTTGGAATGACATGAGGGTGAGTAATTAATGACACAAATTTTGTTGTTGGGTGAACTAACCCTTTAATAACAATTAAATAATAATAATAGTATAATAACATTTTAAATCTCACAATAATGAGATATGACTCTAGAATACTTAGAATACAACCCACAAGTAAAATGGGCTACTTTTGTTAAACTTGTGCGTTTTTTTTTATCATTTTGAGTTCACCAGCCCCAGTTCTCATTCAGGATCATTAAATGGAAAAGAGCAGCAAGGATATTCACCTAAAACTCTCCTTTTGTGTTCCACAAAAAAGGTAATTCGAGTTCGTAATGGCATGAGGCTGATGACAGAATTAAAATTTTTGGAAGAACTATTCCTATAATAACATATCTAAATGTTTGCAATGGGGAAAATGAAAGGAAATAGATTATTTAACACTACATCCAGTGTTTTGAAGAAAGTGGTGCATACAAAAGGACATACAAGGACAAACTAATATTTGCATCTCAAATGTCCTACCTTCTCATCCCTCAAATATTAGCTTTGTTTCAGGGAAATAAAACCTGCCACAGTTGCTCTGAGATGCACAATAAACACAGCTGGCTAACAATGGTAACAATATGCAATTCAAATATGCAATATTTTAGTTTGCAGTATTTACATTTCAAGTAAACCTTATGTAGTGTACAGTACAGACATATAGTTGCTAGCTAACTTGTATTTACTATGCAAAACATGCATTTCGCATTCATGACGTTTTAATAGCTCATATTGCCATTGTGGATGACGTTGTGTGGCAGTTTCATTTTTTTTAAACACTGATTTCCTGCAAAACCAGCAATCCTTACAAGACAAGACAAAGGTCTACAGGTCACTGTGACGCACAAAGCTGTGATGCGTTCTCACATGAGCACAAAAAATAAGCAACCATGACTGTCATTTCCTTTATTACATGATAAATATGTTCAGATCAACACAGTATTCAGTAAATATTACACCCACCAATGTTTATAAATGTATAATGAAATCATGATTAAATATTCATATGAATTTTGTTTGAATTATTTTTTATTATGACAGGAGTTCACCTCTCCATTCATACCCTTAATCACAATATAATATGTACATATTGTACGTATGTGCGGCTTCGCACAAGAAATATACAAAATAGAAATGTATGTTACCTATAAATGACAGCAATAAAGTTTTCATTAAAAGAAGCTATGAACAACATCAGCCTTAAAATGCTTTAACAAGTGTGTCCATATTTGACTGTTGTGGCGTTTCAAATGTCATGCTTCAGAATAAGCTTATACATAAATAGCAAATGTGAAGTGTGTCAGTACGCCTCAGACCAAAACCAAAGGAAGTCAGATTGTGCTGTGTTATATTTGTGTTTGACAGCCCTGGAAACCTGTATCTCTAGAGCTGATCTAAAACACTTCAGGATAGCCAAAAAGGCTGTTCAAAAGTTTGGGGTCAGTACAATTTTTAAAGAAACAAATTCTTTTATCAGCGAGGATGCGTTAAATTGATCAAAAGTGACAGTAAAGACATTTATAATGTTACAAAAGATTTTTTTTTTAAATAAATGCTGTTCAGTTTTGAACTTTCTAATGAAACCTGCAAAAAGTTTCCACAAAAATATTAAGCAGCACAACTGCTTTCAACTTTGATAATAATAAGAAATGTTTCTTGAGCGTCAAATCAGCATATTAGAATGATTTCTGAAGGATCATGTGACACTGAAGACTGGAATAATGGTTGCTGAAAATGAATCATAAGATGAATAAATATATTAAAACCGCTATTTTAAATCGCAATTATATAAAAAAAATATTACAGTTTTTACTGAATTTTGATCAAATAAATGCAGCTTTAGTGAGCATGAGAGACTTCTTGCAAAAACATTCAAAAAATCTTACAGACTCCAAATTTTGGTTAAAAGCTCAACCATAAGATACTGCATGTACTGTTAAATCCAGTGCTTTTTCCAGCCGACTTCCTATTCCAAGACTCACTGGGCTGGAGAGAAGAGCTGCTTGTTCAGTGCTTGGGGTGGTTGTGGAGGAGGGACTTTGGGTCTTCTGCCTTGGGGTTTCTTTTGTGGTCCTGCTTCAGGCAACGTTGGTAGTGGAGCTTGGGTGGTTTCGGGCTTTGGGGAAGGTGGTTTTATTTCAGAGCCTCTAGACAGAGGAACAGGGAACACTCTCGTCTGCGCTGTGGATAAAAGGCCTGTCTGGCTCATAGGAGGGCCTTTAGCAGGATTTGATGTCTTGTGCTGGATGAACGACCTCCTTGCTGTAGAAATCAACTGAAAATTTAGTTTCTACTGCAATAATAACACAAAAAGCTTCTATAGTTGCAGACATACGTTTGAAAGGCCCAGGGATCTTCAGCGTGGGCTCCTGGGATATGGAGGGCAGCTCCTGAGTTGGCTCTGATTGGCTGAAGCACTTCGTCTTCGTCTGTGACTGGCTTTGAGGGTGTACCGGAGTGTAACGAGGAAGTGCTGAAGGCATGTGATTCTGTATAGGTGGTGGAGCGATTGGATCAGAATCGTTATTGTCCCACACAACAGCATCACGGTTCACCTGAGCAGCTTTAGCAACTACTGTCACCCCAAGGTCCTCAGATGATGCTGAGCTGAAATAAGCACAGACAAAATAAAACAAGACTTTTGTCAAATGTAATCATTTAATAGAGTCTTGACCTTAGAAACTACAAAGGAGGCTCACTACCTGTCAGTTTTTGATAGGGATGGTCGACCAGAGGAGAACGGGAGAGAGGGAAAGACGCTGTCAGAAAGAGGTCTCTGGGATATTGTTGGAATCGGGCTTTCAGGCAGTTCTGGGATCTCGAAATCAGCCTCTAAAAGTACATTTGATTTATTTGGAAATAAATTTTGAATTACACTCTTTCAATTATTTAAGCAACATTAAAAACATAAACTCCCAATTACATACAATAAAGGATGAACAGAAATGAACTGGAAGCATAGATAAAATGAATAAAAAAAGTAATAATAATAATAATAATAATAATAATAATAATGTCATTAAGGCAATCTATTGCCGTTTTTACCTCATGAAGGCCTGGTTTCACGACAGGGCTTAGACTAAACCATGATTAGGCCTTAGTTTAATTAGGACATTTAAGTAGCTTTTTTAAACATGCCTCAGAAAAAAAAAAAACATTACTTGTGTGCACCTTGAGACAAAACAATGACAAGGACATATTTGAACTCTTTCTTTGAGACAATGCTTCCCCCGCCATTGACGGAAATTTCCTTTTCCATGTTTTCACTGTTATACGGTAGGGGCTGCTATGACATCTTTTGAAAGAATACTGAATCTCCAGATCAAAACACATGTGAAGAAGATGCAGAAACATTTAACAGAGTGGTGCAGGCATGACGTCACTTTGTAGGCCAACTGGCAGTTTGGTCCCTCAGCAAAAACCCCAATAGGATTTTTCCATAGGCTTTTGGATTATCGCAAAAAACAAGCTCTATGATCAACAAAAGATTATGATACTCACACGTTTTGTCCATCAAGATAATTATCACAGATGAACGCAACTTTTATAAATTTTTAAACCAAAATGCAGCTGACAGAAGTAAAAAACTAAAAGGTAGGCATGGGCAATAAACAAAACTACACCACTGTCGCTCAAATTCAACGTCACCATCACTAAGCTTCCCACAACACTTTCAGTTTTATCTCAAAACATTTTCCCAGAACGTTTGAGTTATAATTGTGCACTTATAAACTATAAAACTATAAGCATAATTAAATCTGCAAGCAGTGATGAAACGGCCCTCGCACCCGTGCCACTGCCACCCGGTGGCTTTATTTACGAAAACAGAACACAGTGGGCAAAACGCATTTAAGTATATAAAAATAGGATGACAATGGCTGGACCCCAAATGGCAACCTAAACCCTCACGGCCTTCCTCTAAGTTCGCACTTTCGTGAAGTGCTTGTGCCATTTGGGATTCAGCCTAAGTCAGTCAATTGTATTTGCCACACTTCCTGCTACCAGCTGGTGGCGCTGTGACTATAACTACATTTTGGCATGTAGATGTCTTCAGGCCAGGGCACTTATCAAACATGTGAAGTTTGAGGCAGATTGGACATTGTATGCTTGAGTTACAACAGCTTTCTGTTTCATGACGATAATAGCATGCTTTAGCCCTCAGCTTAGTGTTGCTTGCTAGCCTGTTTTAGAATGTTTAGTACTCAATTGCATATTTTAGTATGTTGCTAGTAGTGTATCACAGTGTTAAATACGTCACTTCCTGTTGCTAATGGGTGGCGCTATTACTATAACTGAATATTGTCATGTGTATGTGTTCAGAGCAGGACTCTTCTCAAACGTGAAGTTTGGGGCAGATTGGACATTGTATGCCTGAGTTACAACAACATACTGTTTTGTAATTACATACATTAGCACTTAGCCAAGTGTTGCATGATTTAACGTGTTTCTAGCATGTTTGGTACTTCATGGCATATTTAAATGTGTTTCAGGGAGTGAATTACAGTGTAAACTATGCAATTTCCTGTTGCCAACAGGTGGCACTATGACTGTAACCCGAATATTGGCATGTAGATCAGTAGATGTCTTCAGGCCAGGACTCTTCTCAAACATGTGAAGTTTGGGGCAGGTTGGACATTGTATGCCTGAGTAACAACAGCTTCCTGTTTCATGGCGAAACATCAGGCTTTGTCAGACCACCACTGACACGCCCTTCAGCGAAATCTCAAGATCTTTGCAATTTAACATCGCTAAGGCTTTAAGATTAGACTGTGCAAATATGATGTTGTTCTGGTTAAATCTTAATGAGGAGTTAATCACAGTGTAAAACATGCCATTTCCTGTTGCCTGTAGGTGGCACTATGACTGTAAATGAATATTGGCATGTAGATGTCTTCAGGTCAGGAATCTTATCAAACATGTGAAGTTTGGAGTTACAACAACTTCCTGTTTCATGGCGAAACATCAAATTTTGTCAGGCCGTTTTGCCCTTAAGCGAAAACTCAAGATCTTTGCGATTTAACGTCGCAAAGGCCTTTAGATTAGACTGTGCAAATATGATGTTGATCTGATTAAATCTCTAGGAGTTTAAGTATAACATCTGGAAACAGCAAAAACTGCAAAATATCTCACTTCCTGTTTGTTTGTTTGTTTTTTTGTAGGTATTGGGCTTTTACATGTGTCTACGGAATTTCATACTTGTATGTGAAACGTAGCGTAAACAAATTTTGTAGGTGGCGCTATCGAGCCATTTTGCCACCCCTAATTCTAAAACCCATATCAGATGTACATTTTCACCACTTCTGACACGTGTGCAAAGTTTCATGAGTTTTTGAGGATGTTTAGGCCCTCAAAAATTAGATTAATTTTGGAGGAGAATAATAATAGCAAATCAAAGCACAAATCCGAGCACACCATCGGTGCTCAGGCCCTAACAAGCCTGTAAAAGCTGACTGAGGTTACCTGTTCGGCGTGATGAAGTTTAATGTCTCATTTAGCCACTTGTTAACAACCGCCTTTTTCCAAATACAAAACAGCTTTAAAAAACAAAACAAAATCACGAGTGGGGTAATACTGATGTATTTTATGTCGTGAAAATGTGAAAGTGTCCTGAACTTGTGTTTACCACAGAACTTATTTCAGCCATTTAACCAAAATCATTGAAAAAAACACATTGACTTCGGGACAATAGAACTGGAAGTGCTAAAAACTTGTTTCCTCTTTTTGGCAAACCAATTTGTGGTCATACCTGCACCAATCTAAAGTATATTTAAATTACATGCGTATGTAAAATAATGTGATCATCAACATTAAACGGCATATAAATCAAAACTGCCTAAAGTTACCAAATTAAATGTTGACCCAGGACGAGCTATAGGACTGTGCAAGCTTTGAGGGTGTTGATGGACTCAATCTACTCCATCTATGTTTTGATCATCGTTCTGAATCTGATGTAGATGTAAGTCTTTGACAAAATAAAACGTTTTTATTTATTTAAATTGAGAGGCTCTGTTCTTTTATTTTAATATATTGCATGTACACATATTCATACAACTAAATATTCTGGGGGACATAAAACCTTTTAAAAATGATTTTAAAAAACGCTGGTGTTGGCTGGTAATTAAAGGTCCCGTTCTTCGTGATCCCACTGTTCAAACTTTAGTTAGTGTGTAATGTTGCTGTTAGAGCATAAATAATACCTGTAAAATTATAAAGCTCAAAGTTCAATGCCAAGCGAGATATTTTATTTAACAGAAGTCCCCTTTCAAAGCCTACAGCGAACGGCCGGCTTGGACTACATCCTGGTACTTCCTTCATAAATGACGTCGATAGAACAGTAGAACAGACTAACCTCCGCCCACAAGAATACGCGCAAAAAGGGGGCGCGGTCTTGTTGCTGTCCCACGTGGAGAAGAGGACGGTCGCGTGGAGAAAATGAAGTGTTGCGTTTAAGTGCGTTTGTCGCCATGTCGTCGAGACGCTGTTATTTTCATCCCGGAGTCAAATCACCTTTGTTTGGCTTTCCCAGGGACGCTGTAGAGATCATTGAGCGCATACATCACCCCGTTAAGAGGCGTGACCTTTCCACGTGCGCTAAGCTGCTGTCGAATCACAACACAGGAACCGTGCCACGTTCGCTAAGCTGCGGTCAAATCACAACACGGGAACCGCTGGCACAATCAGAACTCGTTACGTATTTCTGAAGGAGGGACTTCATAGATTAAAGGAAGTCATCAGCCGTTTTTAGGACAGTGAAAACAGCGGTACACAGATAAGTAAATTGTGTTAAAAATACTGGGGTTCTTTTACACACGAAACATGAACACATGTTATATTGCACACTGTAAACACAATCAAAGCTTCAAAAAACACGAAGGGACCTTTAAAAAATAAATAAATAAATAAATAAATAAAAAAGAGTTAATACATGTCAGTGCAAGTTGTTTTCAGTAAATTAGCTCAAACATTTTAGTCTGGACTAGGCTTAAAGCCTTGTTTGTGAAACCGGAGGGAAGTGAGGTGAACAATGATTTGTGTAATGTTCATGTACCTTCAGGGAAGAGGTTCTTGGAATACTGTATAAGCGGCTCTATGACAGTCACAACTTGCACCGAAGATGCAGATGCCATGTTCAGCAATGACGTCTCTCTGAAATAGAGAAAAGTAGAGGGATATTTTAGGAGATTGAGTTGAGAAGTCCAGGCTTAGTTTGTGTGCTGCTATACTGACCCCTCACAGAGAGGCCACAGTAGATTAGGCCCAAGCACTATAGCAATGTTACTGGGTGTCATCCTATTCACTGCTTGCTGCTCTGACAAGTGTGACAGAAACTGGACAAGGTATCTGATGAAGAGAAAGATAAACCCAGAGAGTGAAAGTTTGGTGTGAACATGAACATTAATAATTCAGAGTAGATATAAGAAATTTAGAGTTGAAAATCTACCGTACCTGAGGTTATTATAGTTTTCTGTGGGAAGTTTTTGCAACACTGTCCGTAGCTGCTTTAATTTTTCATCCGTTTCTTTTTCTCTAATTTTAAAAATGACAAGACAATGAAAATGGATTTAAACTCAGTATTTACACCAATCAGGCATAACATTTACATTTTACATTTAGTCATTTAGCAGAAGCTTTTATCCAAAGCGACTTACAAATGAATGCAATAGAATCAACTAGGACAGTCAAGGGCAACAATATGCAAGTGCTGTAACAAGTCTCAATTAATCTAGAACAGAACATATAGGACTTTTTATATCATTAAATAGACAAACAGAAAATGAATAGGGTGATAAGTGCTATTCTTGTTGGTCAGGTGCTGCTGGAAAAGATGTGTTTTTAGATGTTTCTTGAAAATGGCTACTCATTCCACCAAGTGGGAACGGTCCAGGAAAAGGTCCGTGAGAGTGATTTAATGCCTCTTTGGGATGGCACCACAAGGTGTCGTTCATTTACAGAACGTAAGCTTCTGGAGGGTGTGTAAGTCTGAACAAGCGAGTTTAGGTGAAGGTGAAGTGAATAACACTGATTATCTCTCGATCACGGCACCTGTTAGTGGGTGGGATATAAAAATGGGCATGCGTAAGGATTTGATCGAGTTTGACAAGGGCTAAATTGTGATGGCTAGACTGGGTCAGAGCTCAGCTCTTGTGGGGTGTTCCCAGTCTGCAGTGGTCAGTATCTATCAAAAGTGGTCCTAGGAAGGAACAGTGGTGAAACGGCGACAGGGTCATGGAAAGCTCATTGATGGACATGAGGAGCGAAGGCTGGACCGTGTGGTCTGATCAAACAGACGAGCTACTCTAGCTCAAATTGCTCAAGAAGTGAATGCTGATTCTGATAGAAAGGTGTCAGAATACACAGTGCATTGCAGCTTGTTGCGAATGGGGCTGCATAGCCGCAGACCAGTCAGGGTGCCCATGCTGACCCCTGTCCACCACCGAAAGCGCCAACAGTGGGCACGTGAGCATCAGAACTGGACCATGGAGCAATGGAAGAAGGTGGCCTGGTCAAATGAATCACATTTTCTTTTACATCACGTGGATGGCCGGGTGCATGTGCATCGCTTACCTGGGGAACACATGGTACCAGGATGCACTATGGGAAGAAGGCAAGCTGGCGGAGGCAGTGTGATGCTTTGGGCAATGTTCTGCTGGGAAACCTTGGGTCCTGCCATCCATGTGGATGTTACTCTGACACGTACCACCTACCTAAGCATTGTTGTAGACCATGTACACCCTTTCATGGAAACGGTATTCCCTGGTGGTTGTGGCCTCTTTCAGCAGGATAATGTGCCATGCCACAAAGCAAAAATGGTTCAGGAATGGTTTGAGGAACATGTTTGAGGTGTTGACTTGGCCTCTAAATTCCCCAGATCTCAATCTAATTGAGCATCTGTGGGATGTGCTGAACAAACAAGTCCGATCCATGGAGGACCCACCTCGCAACTTACAGAACTTAAAGGATCTGCTGAAAACATCTTGGTGCCAGATACCGCAGCACACCTTCAGAGATCTAGTGGACTCCATGCCTCTACTGGTCAGGGCTGTTTTGGCAGCAAAAGGGGGACCAACACAATTTTGGGAAGGTGGTCATAATGTTATGGCTTTCCGGTGTAAGTGTTTTAACACCATTGATACAAAAACAAACAAGCCACATGTACAGACTTACCCTGCAGCTTTGAACCAGTCCTCGTATAACTCAAATGTCATGAGCGGTTCAGGCAATTCTCTCAAGTAACACTTAAGAGCTCCTGCAAAGACAGTGCAAACAAAATAACATTAAATATTGTTAATAATATTTTATAAGCTTTGCATTTTGTGCTAATCAAAAATGTTGCTAAAAATGAAAGTAGTTTAAGCTGTTGTTCCAATTCCGCATGACTTTCTTTGTTCCATGTAACACAAAATAAGTTATTTAGCACAATATCTTTTTCTCCTACAAAGAAAGTGAATCGGGACTGAAACCGACAAGCTCCAAAAATGCTATTTAAATCTTGGAAAAAAATGTATTGAGGCGGTTTTGACATCAATTATTAGACACTTGTTGACCACTGATGTCAAATCTGATGAATATACAGTGAGGAAAATAAGTATTTGAACACCCTGCTATTTTGCAAGTTCTCCCACTTGGAAATCATGGAGGGGTCTGAAATTGTCATCGTAGGTGCATGTCCACTGTGAGAGACATAATCTAAAAAATAAATAAAATCCAGAAATCACAATATATGATTTTTTTTTACTCTTTATTTGTATGATACAGCTACAAATAAGTATTTGAACACCTGTCTATCAGCTAGAACTCTGACACTCAAAGACCTGTTAGTCTGCCTTTAAAATGTCCACCTCCACTCCATTTATTATCCTAAATTAGATGCACCTGTTTGAGGTCGTTAGCAGCATAAAGACACCTGTCCACCCCATACAATCAGTAAGAATCCAACTACTAACATGGCCAAGACCAAAGAGCTGTCCAAAAGACACTAGAGACAAAATTGTATACCTCCGCAAGGCTGGAAAGGGCTACGGGGAAATTGCCAAGCAGCTTGGTGAAAAAAGGTCCACTGTTGGAGCAATCATTAGAAAATGGAAGAAGCTAAACATGACTGTCAATCTTTCTCGGACTGGGGCTCCATGCAAGATCTCACCTCGTGGGGTCTCAATGATCCTAAGAAAGGTGAGAAATCAGCCCAGAACTACACGGGAGGAGCTGGTTAATGACCTGAAAAGAGCTGGGACCACCATTTCCAAGGTTACTGTTGGTAGTCCACTAAGACGTCATGGTTTGAAATCATGCATGGCACGGAAGGTTCCCCTGCTTAAACCAGCACATGTCAAGGCCCGTCTTAAGTTTGCCAATGACCGTTTGGATGATCCAGAGGAGTCATGGGAGAAAGTCATGTGGTCAGATGAGACCAAAATAGAACTTTTTGGTCATAATTCCACTAAATGTGTTTGGAGGAAGAAGAATGATGAGTACCATCCCAAGAACACCATCCCTACTGTGAAGCATGGGAGTGGTAGCATCATGCTTTGGGGGTGTTTTTCTGCACATGGGACAGGGCGACTGCACTGTATTAAGGAGAGGATGACCAGGGCCATGTATTACGAGATTTTGGGGAACAACCTCCTTCCCTCAGTTAGAGCATTGACGATGGGTCGAGGCTGGGTCTTCCAACATGACAATGACCCGAAGCACACAGCCAGGATAACCAAGGAGTGGCTCTGTAAGAAGCATATCAAGGTTCTGGCGTGGCCTAGCCAGTCTCCAGACCTAAACCCAATAGAGAATCTTTGGAGGGAGCTCAAACTCCGTGTTTCTCAGCGACAGGCCAGAAACCTGACTGATCTAGAGAAGATCTGTGTGGAGGAGTGGGCCAAAATCCCTCCTGCAGTGTGTGCAAACCTGGTGAAAAACTACAGGAAACGTTTGACCTCTGTAATTGCAAACAAAGGCTACTGTACCAAATATTAACATTGATTTTCTCAGGTGTTCAAATACTTATTTGCAGCTGTATCATACAAATAAAGTGTTAAAAAAAATCATACATTGTGATTTCTGGATTTTTTTTCCCCGATTATGTCTCTCACAGTGGACATGCACCTACGATGATAATTTCAGACCCCTCCATGATGTGGGAGAACTTGCAAAATAGCAGGGTGTTATTAAAGTTCAAATACTTATTTTCCTCACTGTATGCAGACATGAAACGTGAATGCTATGACAAAAGGAAAAGATTTCAATTGATTTTTAAAAATGTTCAATACACAAAGCTATCTGGCTTCAGAAGACTTTGAATATAGCACACAGATGTTTGTGGTGTATTTTAGTCCTTTTAGAGCTCAACAGTGTGTATCTGTCCCCATCATTGCATTAAAAAAAAAAAGAGCAGCTTGGACATTTGGTTAAACTTCTAATTTTGTGTTCCATGTAAGAAAATCAAATGAGTTTGAAACCACATGACGGCTGAAATCTTCCTGTAATAGACAATGAGGATCCTAGAAACATCTGTTTTTAATATGCTGCAGTTTGACACCTTAACCACATATAGCAACCACATTTGGTGTAACACAATGCACTTTTCCCATTATTGTCAGTTAAAGCATCAGCCAATATCAAAGCTAAAAAAAAAAAATGTTCTAAGAACGTTGTGCTAACGTTATAAAAATGTTATTTCTGAAGGTTCAAAACAACCAGTTTTCTGAAAACTTTACATTTGAAAGTTCTCTAAACCTTCTGAAATGACTAATGTCCAACTAAAATGTTTCAGAAGAACGTTCCATGAACAATATATAAATAATGTTTTTGTGCTAACGTTTTGATAATGTTATTAAAGACCCCATCATTTTGAACAAACGTTCTATTAATGTTACTGGAAGAAGGTTTTAGTCATAACATTGAGAAAACCTTGCTAGAAGGTTAGCCAAAGTTCTGGGAACTGTTAGGAATTTAAAATTAATCAAAGTTACAGTATGTCACACAAAACAAAACTTTACAGTGGCCTTTCACCTGCCACAGCATGTGGGTCAGTCCTGAACTCATTCTGGTCCACTGTCCCTGAATCCAGACAGCTTTTCAGTTTTTTCACAACAGATGCAGCAGCTGCTAGTCTGAACAACCCCTATAGTGAAGATGAGAGTAGAAAAGCGAAACGACATACTGATGATACTGGGCATGCAGTTACGTGGGTGTGCAATTCTTTGTGTGTAGGTGCAAAGCATGTAGCTTTAACCCTTGTGCATCAATTAAAAAAAGTTACGCATAAGTCCATAGAGGACAAAAATGTCCATGTCGAAAAACTGTCATAAAAAAAAGAACCTTGGCAGATTATTGTTGAAGTCAAAAAAGTTTAAAAAGTGAAACCAAAAAGTTAGAGGTTTAAGTTTATGAAAATTATTTATGAATAATTATATAATATTAATATAATAATATTATAATAAATATATTTAAACATGTTGAACTCTAAAACTGCTAGAAAATCAAAGCCATAAATCTAAACGAGCTGTGTTCTAAATTTGAGGTTGATATCTCAAAAAATGAGCTCTCAGTAAGATTTTGTTTGTGCGCAGTGCCAACTTTTCCCCATTAGATGCCAGCAAAACTCCACTGGTGCACACAGGGGTTGGATTTGTGACAAGCACACACATGCACACCCACACACAATTTTTTTATTACATACATACACACCACACTCTGACATCCATACTAACACACCCACAAAGTTGCAGCAGCAAAATGTATCAAATTGGTTTTATAATATGCATAAACAGAAAACATGAATAAAGTGAGTATTTGCTTTATACGTCAAACCTGAAAAAATGGCACCATCTGGTAAAATAAATTTAACATTTACATTTTGAAGCCTTGACAACAGAATAAAAACCTATTAAAAGGTCCCGTGGCTTAAAATGTCCATTTTATGAGGTTTTTTAACATTAATCTGAGTTCCCTATAGCCTGTCTATGGTCCACAAGTAGCTAGAAATTTCAATAGGTGTAAACCGAGTTCTGGGTGTCCTGCTCTGCCTTTGAGAAAATGAGAGCTCAGATGAGCCGATCTGAAATCTTCCCTGTATGTCGTCATACGGGGAAAGGTTACCTCCCCTTCCTCTGCTTTGCCCGCCCGTTTCGCAATGTCAGCACAGACATTACAGAGAGCGATCAAAGAGCACTCTCTTTATAACGTTCGTAGCTGTCAATCACACATCGCGAGTGCATCTGCACACATGCCCAAACTGCTGGTATAATGAATGACGCTGTTATGCTGCAAAACGAAGCTCTTACTGTATTCATATCGATATTGTGTTTGCTGTAGTTGTGGTCAAAGCATTTTGTGAGAGAAATAGCGTTGCAATGACGAGATCACTGCATTCACGTGATCAACAGACTGTCTTTGTACTCAATGCTCATCACTGCATCCTTTCATGTGATGGGAAAAGATCTAAAAATAATGCTATAATCAACACTTTCACGATTCGTTCATCTCGACAGCTATAATGGTAAAAAAAAACTTAGTAAACGTATTCGAGAGGGGTTCCACATGTTACACATTTTGTAGAATAAAGTGGAAGACAGGGTCAGAATGACTTGGACTCGTGTTTATTCAGAACTCTCAGATACAAACAAAATAAACTTCTCAACAACTCAATACAATATAACTTTCTCAGCAATCTTTCTCCAGCTCTCCGAGTCTCTCTCTCTCTCTGGCAGTGTTTACAGACCTCGCTAAACCACGCCCCCTCCACCACATAATCTAATACTCATTTCAAATGCAAAGATGTCAGCCAATCACAACAGTGGGCGTTTACACTGAAGTCTCACAGCAGACACGCCCCTTGAAACAGAGCATTCAAGCCAGAGGGCTAATATCAAGATAGAAAAAAAATGCCTTTTATTTCTAAATGATGACATTTTGTGATGTACAAATCATGTACAAATCATACTAACAATGTAAGTACACCTCAGGAAACATTATAAAATAATTAAAAAAATCCACGCCATGGGACCTTTAACAAAAATTGCATAATTTTATAATTAAATGGCAATGGGATTATAAATTGCAGTTTTAATGGGTCTCAATGGGGACATTTTTTTGTCCAAAACGGCTGAGAAGAAGTATTTTGTGCACCTAGTGCAAAATAGTTTTTTATTATATATAAATATTAAAATTCCAATAAAAATACACACCTGTGGCAAATTTTATGCAGTTAGCATTACCACAGGCAAAATTATAAAACAAAAAAAGCACTGAAAAAGCCAAAATGTTCATAAGGATGCACAAGGGTTAAATACACGTGTGTGCTTACTTCTTCCCTGAGTCCTGTACGAAGCAGCATGCTTACACACTCCTCAATAGGGACAGCAATCTTTTTCCCACAACTCTGAAGGTGAGACAGCAGAGGCTCTCCGAACACCTTATTTTCTGATGAACTCATTAGAGGCTCTATATTCAAACAGACAAATACACATTTCAAAGTTGTGATAATGCTGCCGTTTAGATGTTTAAATCACTGCTTAACATAGTTTTCCTCTGCTCACCTGTGTGGCTGTGACTCTCTTTCAGCTCTGTTATATTTCTCTCCAGGAAATCATGAGAGGCCTTGTGATATTCAGCTTGCAGCTCTAGAAGCTGTCAGAAGTTCTCAGTTAGAGCAGTGAAAGACTAACTCTATTTTCCCAGCTATATTTTATTTCCTTGTTACATAATAAGCATTCCAAGCATTATAACAAACATTCCAAGGAGTCATCTCAAAACGATGAAATATCATTAATACGAAGATATAATGATATATATTTATATATATAATCACAAGTAAATAAATAATTTTATACATACACTGCTTGGCCACTGTTTGGATTTAAATAGGCTTAAGAGTCTATGATTGGATCATTATTGCAGTGATTATTATCTCTGTTTCTAGCATGTTACGTATATGTTTGGCAACAGGTCTTACAACCCTAATTGATGTAGTGTGTAGCTTTTCATTTCTTAAACAACCATTGCTGCGTTCCAGTTAATTTTTATTATGCCCTTCACTTGCTAACTTCCCTCCGTCTCGTTCACTCGGATGTGCGTCATTGCTTACGTTGCATAAATGCCCACTACTGGCGGAACCTTTGCAATGGATTGAACTTGAACGTCCTAAGCCCTTGATCACTTGGAATCCACTATGGAGTTGATTTATTATTTATTTTTTTCCTTTACGAAATTGTTTAATGCAGGATTCTATATGTATATAGGTGTTTTTGGGGGGTTTTTTATGTTTAAAAAAATTATAAAAATATAGAGATGTTTGTAGTGGGGTAAATTAAACGCAATATGTGGTGACGTCACAATCGTGTTGCATTGTGGTATATGAAGCTGCCTGAAGTGTACATATGAAGTAGGGACAGAGGGAGCGAGGGTCTGTCCATATAAACTTCCCTCGTCCACTTAACGAAGTGGAACGCACTTAAAAATGGTCTAAAAGTGGAGTGGAAAGCAGCCCATGTAGGAAGACACATCATGGCCATATTCAAGAATGACAATGTCAAGATTCATCAGGCTCAAACTGTGAAAGAATGGTTGGGAGGGAGCATGAAGAAACATTTTCACACATGAATTGGCACCTCTGAGTCCAGACCTTAAAATCATTGAAAGTCTTTGGGATGTGCTGGAGGAGACTTGACAGAGCGCTTGACTCTTGCATTGTCAATTCATGATCTTGACCAAAAATGAATGCACCTCTTGATGAAAATAAATGCTGTGATGTTATTTCCATCAAGGAGGTGCCTCCATTTTTGGTCTACAATTTAAGGTCTGGACTCAGAGGTGCCAATTCATGTGTGAAAATGTTTCTTCACGCTCCCTCCCAACCATTCTTTCACAGTTTGAGCCTGATGAATCTTGACATTGTCATCCTGGAATATGGCCATAATGTGTCTTCCTACATGGTTGTTAACGAGATGAAAAGCTACACACTCCATCAATTAGGGTTGGAAGAACTGTTGCCAAACATATAACATGCTAGAAACATAATCACTGCAATAATGATCCAGTCCCAGATTGACCATTTGCCAATTTCTTTTTGGCTGGGCAGTGTATAATACAAAGAACACAAAATGCCAGACAAACAGTTAAATGCACTGAAAAAGAAAACAACATAAAAGGGGCAAGCTAAATAAATAAATAACCCACAAAAGTGGTTTGGTGAATGGATTGATGGAATATAAAAATAATATTTATAAAAGGTAATGATAACTTTTTTAGAAAGAGAGGAAGCCATTTAGTGAGTATTTGTTGATTCAAATCGAATCACTGTAATAATAATGGGCCATTTTATTAATGATAGTAATAATGATAATGCTGAATAATATCTAGTGTAATACTAGTAAAAAGAACAATTGTGTTTTGGTATTGATTAAAAGGGGCACTTGAGCATTATGGGCCTGTGGAGGTAAAGACAGGTACTCACACGGATGAAGTAGCTGGCATACTCGTCCTCTTTAGTGGCAAAATGATAGAGGTCTGCAGAGTACTGATCCTGAGAGAAAGAAAATGTATAGGTTTATTGATTTCTTTCCTGTGCATTCCTTGAAAGTATTGAGGCCTGAGAAAGTAACACAAATCCTATGAAAACACACATTTCAAGTCCACTTAGCAAACCCAAAAGGATTGTTTAGCTGACTTTTTTCCACCATGGTTTTCTTGGCCGATCTTAACTAATCAAGGGCTGTGTCTGAAATCACCCCCTATAACCTTAAATAGGGCACTATTTGAGGGGAAAGCTGAGGGGACATTTGTAGTGGTGTCTGAAACCAGTGGATGTTATCGAGTGCACTCATTAAATTACATAATGCACCGCAATAACGAGTGTAGGCCTACAACTGATGTATACTCGAAAGCCAGAGAATACCCATAATGCACTGTGAGGGTTGTGACGAATTAATTCCTGTGTCTCACCAGAAGCTAAATCATCCATCCATTCCTTTTCCAAACCGCTGCTCCAATGTGGGTACAGCGTAATATCATACAGGTATAAATTCCTTTTTAATTGATAATTCAATTGTTTAATTAAGGTTTAAACATGCTAGTTTCCATGACAGGTTCAAGATAAAGCTTAATGCTACTTCTGCAAGTTTGCCAAGTTTCAAATGATTATTAAACGGCAAGCACAAACTGTAAAATCGCCAGCCCTTCCGGCACACTCCGAATTCACTCACTCGTTTTCATTCACTCCTCTAGTGGACTATATTAAGTGGAGT
This sequence comes from Romanogobio albipinnatus, assembly GCA_023566225.1. NCBI lineage: Eukaryota > Metazoa > Chordata > Actinopteri > Cypriniformes > Gobionidae > Romanogobio > Romanogobio albipinnatus. Next base: position 25,108,385 of record CM042257.1, on the reverse strand, counting down.
AATGTAGGGAATTGTGAATGAGGGTATATGGGGCGATTTTTAACACAGCTAAGGTTTTCAGGATCACTAGAAACGTCTAGGCAGGTGTTTTGGAGGTGGTTGGAGCTACACTCTGCAGGACTGCGGCCCTTCAGGAGTGGAGTTTGAAACAAATGCTGTAAAGTTTCAGCTGGTAGTCAATTTTGATTTATTATAACCATTTGTAAAAGCAGCCAAGGTTAGAAGAGATCCTGTTTCATAGTTCTTAGTTGAGATCAGCTGTCTAAAAGTAGTTGGTTAGAATGAGAATAGCTAAATATAGTCAATCATGACAACTCTCTGAATAATTTTAGCATGTTAATGTATAAGACATTGTAAATCTATTTGGTGTTGATGGACTAGATCTGCTACATACTCTGTATGGACTTGCTACTGCCAGTAGATACACAGACATGTTGGTGTGAGCATGGAAGATACGCTGGAGATGCATGTATATGCATTAGGGGTGTAACGGTACACAGATGTCATGGTTAGGTACGTACATCGGTTTTGGTTTAGTTTTTGGGGGTTTTGGTACAATAGAAAAAATGGTCACACTTTAGTTTAAATTATCACCAATTCTCTCTATTAACTATGACTTTTGCCTAAAAAACAAAACAAAAACCTTTTTATTAAGGAATGTAGAATAAGGTCATGCAGAATAAGGAATTAATATGAGCTTTATAAGTACTAATAAACAGCCAATAGTAATATGCATACTAATAAGCAACTAGTTAATAGTGAGAATTTGACCCTAAACTAAAGTGTTACCGGAAAAAGCAACAAATCCACAATGCTAGCTTTCTTTTCATTTATTTTGAACTGACAGTAGTGCAAATTACAGTTTGTTCCAACTAGCGGCATTTAGTCCCCCCTGAGGTAGTTGGTACAGTACAGCCTCCTTTACACATGCGCTGTTCTTTTTTTGCTTTTTTTCCCGTTGTGGTGGTTAGCAAACAGTGTTGCATTACCACGTCCGCCACCTCCTGGATTGGAGTGTGTATCACCTGTGACTGACTGTATTCATCATCTGACTGTATGCACCTAAACGTGACATCCATGCTGTGACGTCCATACTAGGGTTGGGCCGATAGACAATGACATCACCCATCGCAGATGGCTGACAGACATCATGATGTTGAGCCGGCATCGTGATTTCCCGCCAACCATTCAAAACAGTTCAATGAACACAATTTGAACACTAAAGATTTTATTGTGCAAAAAACACCAAACAAATTATAGGCTACTAGATAGGCAAACTAAACCAATGATATTCATATGGCGGACAGCATCTGGACCCCGGCATGCTTCCATCCAGACCGAGAGACAGAACGGTAGCACCATTTTCCTATTTCTAGTTGAAGTGAGCAGTGCGGATCACACCACAAGCACTCAGGAATCGTTTTTGGTAATGATATTTCAGCGCTATATCCTCTAGTAGTTTTATCTAAAGCCGAATACGTTTCATTCAAGCCCGGTTAGCTCCATGCGCGTTCTCTCTTTCTCCAGGCGTGAGCCACATTAACGGAGCTTAAAATTCAAAAACAATCCCCCAATATCATCGTCCATTGCGATGTTTCACATTAGACATCGTCTGATGCTAATTTGGTAGACATTACCCAAACTTAGTCCATAAGTGATTGTTCGGGACGAATAGAAGTACTGTTACACCCATAATAGGCATTTATAAATCCTGTGGCAGATCTAGACAGGTGGAGCTGGTGGAGGTGGAGGGTTTCAAAGGACCTCTAATAGTGCAATGCAGGAAGCTTGCAGCGAACACTGAAGCAGACCATTTATATGTTTAGCAAGCAAGGTCACACTACTGCAGAAACAGCAGAGGCCAATCAGATTGTGTCATGTAGTAAATGATGTGATTGCTAACAGATTGCATGTACAGAACCAGTCTGCTCCATCTAGAGTTTCATGACTGAACTATGTACATGTTCAATCATAAAAAAGGATGGCATCTACACTAATGTTAGTCCTCTGTTTTATCCTGAGGTCTACTGCAGTCAGCCGGATCCAGGTCATATCCAGATCAGATGGTGGACCTGCGCCCAGACAAGACCAACACATGACCCTGAAGTGTCTGCAGAGACCGTGTCAATTAGACTCCCCCTGAAATTGCCTCATCGACACGGCATCCTCAATAAATCCTCCGATTGTTCCAATATTCCAATTTAATTATTGTTAAATCGATATGTCATCCTCAATAAACCCGTCTCCGGCCTGACGGCTCCGATCTTTCGAATATTGCAATTTAATAATTGTTTCATCTATACGGCATCCTCAATAAACCCGTCTCTGGCATGATGACTTCGATATTTCGATTATTCCCATTTAATAATTATTTAATCGACACATCATCTTCAATAAACCCGTCTCCGGCGTGTTGTCTCGATCTTTCGAATATTCTGATCTATTATGACCTCTGACCTGTAAAATTGCCAGAATAAAAATCATACACTGCTTGTTAATTGGCCAGAGGAGAACTGGCACCCCGACTGAGCCTGGTTTCTCCCAAGGTTTATTTTTCTCCATTAGGTCACCTGATGGGGTTTTGGTTTCCTTGCCACTGTTGCCTCTGGCTTGGCTTGCTCAGTTGGGGACAATAAATAACTTTTTCAACCAAATATCCAAATAAATCGAATTATTAAACTAAAATAACCATATAAACTAAATTACTGATATAAAGCCCACACTGTCACTGTATGATAATTGAAATGAGTTAGATGACATCACTGTTTTCTCCGGAACGGCTATACGGCTTAATACAATTCTGTTGCATTATTTTCCTGTTTAACACTGTGAAGTTGCTTTGAAACAATCTGCATTGTTAAAAGCGCTATATAAATAAAGTTGAATTGACTTAAATTGGCCACGGTAGCATAAGTCTGGGACCAGTGAAGAAACAAACTTTAACCAAATTTACCTTGATAGACTCCAGTCTCTTCCAGGCATCCTCTACATCCTCTCTTAGTCCGTCCTGCTTAGCCTGTGGGCCTGTGCTGGTCTGAGATCTAAAAGCGAGAGTGCATGTAGGGGACATACATTGCATAACTGTTCATGACACAATTAGATCTTCAGAAAAGAGGATTGAAAAGATTTGGTTGTGTAATATAATGGTTGATATAAGTTGTAATTTATGTTAAAAAAAGAAAAGTTTGAGACACATTGTGGTCATCATTTTGAGAAAAATAAAATCACCTGACACGAGCATTATTCCAGTCTGTTGTAAGTTTAGCAAACTGTTTCTTGTTTTTCAAGATCTCTGGCAGGTCCTCCTGCATAGAATACATATCAGTCATGATGAATAGGTCATGAATGCTGTTTGTTTCAGTTCATATGGTTTTGGTAGTAAGAAAAAAGTTACCTCACTGAGCTTATTCAGAGGCACAAGAACTTCTTTCTCCATCTTCATCTCAAAGTCAGCCAGAGTCCGTGCCAGGAAATTTTGCATGAAGCAGCACATTTCCAGAACTTTTCTGCAGAAAGGTTAGTTGTGCTTAGAAACAGACTGTAAATGGTGTATTTCCAAGGCAACTGTGCTACCTGTGTGCCATTTACTCTTAAATATGCCTGTAAATCAACATTTACATCAGTATCATGCTAGGTATTTATGTTAAAGTATATACTCACCTTATAGAGGATTCACCATCAAAATCTTTAAAGCTCTCAGCCATACTGACAGACAGCATCATGAGGGGCAGCTTTTTCTGTAAATAATGAAAAGTATGAATGAGCAAAGTGAGTGAGGAAATCAGGAAGCATTGAATGTCACGTTTTTGACAGTTCTGCTTTAGAACTATTAGTTTACACAGCTGAGGCACAAATGTAACATAATTGTGTAATTTCATGGCCCAAGACAAAATGCAAAGGAGGAAAAAATGAGAAGTAAAAATCAGAGAATCAATTCCACACTGAATCCTATTTTACAAAGAGAAAGAAAATGAAAGCCTGCATTTAGCACTTCTGAGCAGCTGCCACATGTTTGAAGCATATCCCAAACTTTTTGTCCAGACAATTATCTACACACAGACATAACGAAAACCTCAGAAGACTGATTCAGGGACTCTCTATCACCCCTGGAGCAATTTGGGATTATATTCACAAAATGGTAGGCCAAGATAGACTCTTGGAAGAAATCCCACCATCATCCACTGTGATGGTGGTCTATGTAGATGATCTTCACAGCCACAGCATTTCATCATATGACCAGTTCATTTGTCTCTGTGAACGTTACTCACTTTTTATTTCCAGCAACTGCTTAAACCGCTTCCAAATCTTTGCCAACACACTTACAAACCACATGATTGAATAGCGGGTCAGCTTACCATCCGTCTCTCTGAGTCCAGTCCCTGCTGACTCTGCAGGCAGCCTACCAACTTCTTATGAATGATCTGGGCAGCTTTTTTGGCTGGCTCCACACGTTGTTCCACCTTAAAGCAACCAGATGGAGCATTCATTTACAGGGCCCTGTATTCAAATACTGTTTACACAGTGTGTATGAAGGCATCTCAACAGCTGTGGCTTATGTAGATTTAATAATTAAGGTGCAATAGTGGTGGAAATGCCTCACCAAAACCAGATCCTCTGAGAGAAGGTCAGTCGCATCCTGTGACCTACAAAACAGAAACAATTACCTTGAACATTACTTGCATAATACAGATGGCAACCTCCAGGAGGCCGCAGGTAATCACAGCTGTGTTGATATTCAGCGTGATTGCAAATGTAATATTGCTTAATTAGAAGCAATACATTCAATAAACAAGAAGTTAATACTGAGTAAATTGTATTTACTTAAGAAAAACAGTTCCAAACCACAGTAGAATGTGAGTGAACAAATTGGCTCAATAATTCAATGACTCACTCAAAGATTGTTTAGTTCCTGAATGAATCAATATTTTTGAATGAACTGGTTGAATTAATGATTCAATGGCTGACCCATAAACACAGTGGCTGCATATGAATATACTTGCATCCTTACAATATAGTTGGCGAAAAACAGTATGTGAAAAAAGTAGCATGCCAGACTTTACATTGTTCATAAAACAATACACAAAAAGTACCTGGATGATTCCAGATAAAATGGAAATGTGCATCCAATGGACACTTTACTATCCCATGAGGCCAAAGGAAAATTGCTGTGAAGTGATGTAATTGATGCTGGCAGGTCACATGACTAATGTAGTACATTTGGAATCGATTCTGAATTGTCGAAACGAGTCGTCAGTAATTCCAGTCTCACTTCCATAATCTATATAGGCTACGTAACAAAGTGACAAATTTGGATAATGTGGCTTTCATTGGCTGCCCACGAAATACATCTACTTTGACCCACCCTCAAATACAGTAGCTGGTATACCCACTTTATTTAGACCAACTTGCTCCTCTGAAACACAACCTGTAAGTATGACTAATTATCGATGTATATACACTCACCTAAAGGATTATTAGGAACACCATACTAATACTGTGTTTGACCCCCTTTCGCCTTCAGAACTGCCTTAATTCTACGTGGGATTGATTCAACAAAACGCATTCTTTAGAAATGTTGGCCCATATTGATAGGATAGCATCTTGCAGTTGATGGAGATTTGTGGGATGCACATCCAGGGCACGAAGCTCCTGTTCCACCACATCCCAAAAATGAGATCTGGTGACTGTGGGGACCATTTTAGTACAGTGAAGTCATTGTCATGTTCAAGAAACCAATTTGAAATGATTCAAGCTTTGTGACATGGTGCATTATCCTGCTGGAAGTAGCCATCAGAGGATGGTTACATAGTGGTCATAAAGGGATGGACATGGTCAGAAACAATGCTCAGGTAGGCCGTGGCATTTAAACCATGCCCAATTGGCACTAAGGGGTCTAAAGTGTGCCAAGAAAACATCCCCCACACCATTAAACCACCACCACCAGCCTGCACAGTGGTAACAAGGCATGATGGATCCATGTTCTCATTCTGTTTACGCCAAATTCTGACTCTACCATCTGAATGTCTCAACAGAAATCGAGTCTCATCAGACCAGGCAACATTTTTCCAGTCTTCAACTGTCCAATTTTGGTGAGCTTGTGCAAATTGTAGCCTCGTTTTCCTATTTGTAGAGGAGATGAGTGGTACCCGGTGGGGTCTTCTGCTGTTGTAGCCCAACCACCTCAAGGTTGTGCGTGTTGTGGCTTCACAAATGCTTTGCTGCATACCTCTGTTGTAACGAGTGGTTATTTGAGTCAAAGTTGCTCTTCTATCAGCTTGAATCAGTCGGCCCATTCTCCTCTGATCTCTAGCATCAACAAGGCATTTTCGCCCACAGGACTGCCGCATACTGGATGTTTTTTCCTTTTCACACCATTCTTTGTAAACCCTAGAAATGGTTGTGCGTGAAAATCCCAGTAACTGAGCAGATTGTGAAATACTCAGACCGGCCCGTCTGGCACCAACAACCATGCCACGCTCAAAATTGCTTAAATCACCTTTCTTTCCCATTCTGACATTCAATTTAGAGTTCAGGAGATTGTCTTGACCAGGACCACACCCCTAAATGCATTGAAGCAACTGCCATGTGATTGGTTGATTAGATCATTGCATTAATGAGAAATTGAACAGGTGTTCCTAATAATCCTTTAGGTGAGTGTATATATTCTAACGGGTGTTCAAAATACGTAGTTTTGTGTTTTATATTGTGTAGGTCTCTGGCTAACCGAAATAGTTCTGCTAATCAGCTAAAATTGTGTCCATTAATGCAGATTGTCTGTCGTTCTTACTACTTTAATAAATGATAAATGGAGCAAGATTTTGTTTTACAAACTTCAATGTTACATCAGTCATTCACGTTAGTGCTAACGTATGTGCTGTTATTGATACAGTTCTCGCATGTGCACCTCAATAAATTAGAAATACACACATGGGTTTGGTGATGGACATACTCTTGTTAATGCTGATGGTGAGGAAATACAGCTGCAACATCTCATAATGTACCTCAAAATGAGTAGCATATCACTGAGAAACGCCAAGCAATTGTACACACTGTCCTTGTGATGGAGTTTGGGGTTGGATAACTAGTTCTTCCAATGTTTCTTCATCGGAAACGCACTGAAATTGATATGGTATTAATTAATAATTACTTTCTTTACAGTGTGTACAATTGCTGAGGACTGAGGAAGCCTACTGAAATTCAGTATGGTAATGGGTGTTCCGTTTCCGAAACGTGCTATAAGCTAGACTGGATAAACCCAGCCTGATCTGCCGTCGATTTGATTTGGCCCTACAAGTCTGGAAACCCGTACATTCATTTCTGCTGCTTCTGTTACAGTTTTGCGGGAACCAATCACAGACTGGCTTATCCACCTGGCACGCTACTGGTGGGTTTAATATGATGACGGATAGAGAAGCGATGGGTCGTTGCCTGTTGATCACGCCTCTTGTGGTCTGATTGGTTGAAGGACTATCCAATTGCATACAGAGTCATTTGAAATATGCTTGTTTATCACGCATCTTGTGGTCTGATTGGTTGAAGGACTAATTGATTGCGTACAGTGTCATTTGAATAATGCTCGCCTCGTGTGCAGTAGAAAATACAGAGCAGACTCCCCAGACCAATGTTCAATCTTAAATTGCCAGACAAGCTATAAGCGGTAGACCAATCAGAGCAGAGTAGCTCTTGGAAAGGAGGGGTTTAGAGAGATTGAGGCGGTGTCCGAAATCGCCCAGTATACCCTTAAATAAGGCACTATTTGAGGGGACAGCCATTCGTAGTGGAGTCCGAAACCATAGTGGACATACAAATTATTATTAAACGGCAAACACAAACTATGCAAAAGCAGCCCTTCATTCACTCCCCGAAGTGGACTATATTAGTGGATTAATGTAGGGAATAGTGAATGAGGGTATAGGTAGCGATTTCGAACACAGCCTGAATCTTCAGACGAGTCGTTTGAGAATCACAAAAAAATTTTGGGGATGTGCAATGTATATTATGAGAAAATGAAAGTGTTTTTTGACCTTTGAACCTGTTGAAGGAGACCTACAAAACAAGGTTTAGGAACCTTTAAAATAGCATGATAGAGGCACTTTAAATTCTGAATTCATAAGTCAACACTTTTTCCAAGCAAAAGTGGATGAAACAAAACCATTCACCATACCCAAAGCAGCAAAAGCTACAATTTGAGCGCCAAAGCCCCAGTAGAAAACAGGCCAAAGTGGATTTAGGGGAAGTGGACTGAAGTCTGAAGCACAAACCATTTTACTCTCTCGCTTTTAACCACAATCTGTTGTTCAGCATGCATGTATAATAAGTAGATACACAAACTACCTCGTCATTTGTTCCTTAAAAGTCATCACAGAGACATATGTAATTTCATATGTATGCAGTGCTAAAAGCATCCAAGAACACAAAACACGAGAAGCATTTTTGTGTCACTGAGGAGGGGGACCAGGTTACACTGCGATTGCATCAGATAATCGTGTAATACGAGTCTGTATCTAAGTCTTATTAGTCTTGTTTATTAGATTAAAAATACGGTAGAAACGGTAATATTGTTAAATATTATTACAATTTAAAATACTGTTTTTGATTTGAATATAAAAAACTTAATTTATTTCTGCATGTTAAAGCAGAATTTTCAGCAGCCTTTAATCCAGTCTTCATCGTGTCATAATCCTTCAGAAGTCATTTTAATAGTCTGATTAGGTGCTCAAGAAACATTTCTTCTTATTATTATCAATGTTGAAAACTGTTGTTCTGCTGTGGAAACCGTGATACATAGCATTCATTTGAAACATAAATCTTGTAACATTATAACTTTTGATCAATTTAACGCATTTTTCCCTTTCTGACAAACGTTTGAACACGTGTACATCAAATATTTAAATGACAAAACTCTATCAATAACTTTATTCTATTATATAGTCTGTTTGTTTCATAGGAGCGTAACAAGCACATGCGGTTCGTGCCATGGTATACGTTTTCAGCTTCAAAGGTCACACAAACAGTTTTATCAGCAAGGTATTGTCTCTACTTTGAGTCTGGGGTTAAGAAGTTTATTAATATCCTGTTAACGTCTTATCAGGGAGGGCTGCAAAACTAGCATCTTGTTCTGTGCAACCTGCAGATGTGCTCTCCACCCTCAGCAACTAAAAACGGACATGTTTTATTCATGGCCTCTTTCAAAACAATCACTTAATCATCAAGTGATTAAGACGCTATATAATAATACATGTATGTGAAAGATCTTCTTAAAAAACATACTTTAAGCTATACACACAGAGTGCAAATGTGACTGAATTCAAACATTTAATATTGGCACGCATTGTTTGCGTGACATTTTGTTTTTGCAGTTAACCCTAACTATTTCCTCAGGCTTGAACAATTGAAACCAGCCTCAGGCTGAAATAAAATTAGCAGTCAATGACAACGTCAGAAAATAAAATGTGCTAAAGTAATAAAAATATCAATTAATGAACAATTGTGCCATTATCAGATTCACAACAAACTATTACAAGCTGCCTCCTTCCACCACAAATAAGTCATGTTAGGAGAAATAAAACGGCTATTAATCATATCAATTTTTTGATTTGCTACAAAAGATAAGTAAGACTACTGCATAAAACAGTCACAACTTGGTCACATGTTGAAACATTCCTGTAACACTCACATACAGCGCCACAAACAGTCTGAAATCAACAAGTGAAAGTACTTACTTCCCCCCATTTCCAAACTGCTTTAAGATGTTAAACTGCTTTAGCATGATTGTGAAGAATCTGACGCCTTCAAGTACTTGTTCCTAAGCGCAGATCAAGAGTATATTAGTTTCATTTGATGGAAAATATTGCTCTCTGAACTCAGTAAACAGGCATGTCATTCAGACTTGTGTCAGCAACAGTCTCAACTTGACTGTTTCACATTTGTGCACACACCTCATCGACTCGGAGAAAGAGGAAGTTACCAAATGCATAAGAGGAAAGACAATTTCATATCATGCTGTGAAAGTCATGCAGTCCTCTCTGGCCACAGAGAGCACTTAAGTAGATTTGCACAACCTTCATTTGCAAAAAAAAAACCCCTACATTAATAATAATGATCAAACATTTTGTTCGAATTTTTACTTCAACCAATGTCATTTAAAGTACACCGTAAAAAAATGTTTTCTTATGTTTACAGTCGTGGCAAACTGGCCACTTAAATTTACAGTAAAAACTTATTTCATGAATAAATATATTTTTAATATACCAACCTATTCAAGTATTAATATCTGTTTTGTACCTTTGTAATATACTGACAACCATCAATAACAGGTGGTAATGAGAAAGTCACATGATGGATCAAAGCTCATCACAAGCAGCTTTCCCACAAGCTGAGAAGGCAAATACTATATATAAAAGGTGCAGCGTCATTCACACAAATACAAAACACCATCATGGTAACACACATGAAACTAAAGTAATGCAATAAACATTCATTTAACAACATTAGTGGCTGGTTTCACAGACAAGGCTTAGACTAAAATGCATGTTTGAGCCGTTTTAACTGAAAACAACTTGTACTGACAGATCTTAAAATTTGCCACGTGCCATTGTTTTGTTTCAAGATGCACACCAGTAATGTTTTTTTTCTCTTAGGCATGTTTATGAAAGCTACTTAAATGTCCTAATTGAACTGTGGCCTAATCCTGGCTTAAAGTCTTGTCTGTGAAACCAGGTCTAGGTGTAACTCCTAATGTACATAACTGATATAAGAAAAAACTAAGAAACATTTATTTCAACAAAAATACATCAAATGTGAATTGTGTGCATTTGTTTGATCAAAAATAAATAATTCTACAGTAATATTGTAAAATATTAATATAAACGAAATTAGTGCTGTTAAATCGGTTAACCGCGACTAATCACATTTGACAGCACTAAAAAACATGCAATTCATCCCTATGATGACATAGCTTTGCAGCATCCATCACTCCAGTCTTCAGTGTCACATGATCATTATCAATTATTATTGGTGACCAAATATTAATAATGGTTCTTATTACCATCAATTTTGAAAACAGTGTTTGCTTCTTAAACGTTTTGTGGAAACAGTCAGTGATAATTTTTTTCAGGATACTTTGATGAATAGAAAGTTTAATTAAAAGCATTTATTTGAAATAGAAATAATTGCTAAAATTTTAAATGTTTACTTTTACCGTTTATCAATTTAATGCGTCGGTGCTTAATAAAAGCATCAATTTCTCTCTTTTTCTAAAATAATAATTTTAAAAAACTTACCCCAGCATCATGGTTTCCACAAAACAAAACCTTTTTTTTCAACATTGATGATAATAAGAAATGTTTCTTGAGCAGCAGATTAAAATGATTTAAGATGGATCATGTGACACTTAAGACTGGAGTATGCAAAAAATTCAACTTTGCCATATAGAAAAAGAGGTAGGGCTTCAGAAAATGATTTGGCCTTTTTTTAAGGATTGGTCAGCTGCCAGTGCCAGGAGTGAAGTGAGGTACTAGGGGGCTTTAGAAAGAGAATATAAATTAAATAGTTATCTATATATACACATCTGTGTTGATAATCATATTGTGTAAACTAGGTGTTGCTTTACCAGTTTACTCTGTGGCATTAATAAAGGTACTCTTCCTTACCTTATCTTCAGCAATCAAGTGCCAATCAAGTGTTTGTGTGTGCAAACAGCAGGATGTGAAAGGTAAAAGGGGAAATAATTTTTTATATGATATAAGGCATATCATCACAAATAATTACCTTGGGAAACACAAGACAATGAACTGAAACCAGTGGAATGCCCCATGTAAATATGAGGGGGGAGATGGAGCCTCCTACAGGGGGTGCTCTGCAACACATATAAATACAGTATTTACTACAAATATCGCTTTTGCTGTCCGAGTATATTAATAAAAAAATAAAATAACTTAAGTAATCTGGGCAAACTGTGGTTACCTGGGTAATTTTTTTGCAAGTAGGCCTATTCAAGCTGTATTGGATTTTTTTTTTAATTCTGAAATGTCAGTCAGAAACGTTGCATCACAGTCGTATCAAAAAAAGTTTTGAATATGAGGGACCTAAAAGGAAAAGAGGATTTGCACAGGAAATGCAGTTAATCTGGATTTAAAATGTACACAAAAGGCAAGCAGGGAGAGAAAAGGATATAAGTGCAAAGAGTATGGTGGCCAGGGCAAAGCAGGGAGAACAGATGGCCAGGGCGGAGCAGGCAGAGCAGGTGACCAGGGTGGAGCAGGCAGGGCAGGTGACCAGGGTGAAGCAAGCAGAGCAGGTGGCCAGGGTGGAGCTAGTGACCAGGGTGAAGCAAGCAGAGCAGGTGGCCAGGGTGGAGCTAGTGACCAGGGTGAAGCAAGCAGAGCAGGTGGCCAGGGTGGAGCTGGTGACCAGGGTAGAGCAGGCAGAGCAGGTGGCCAGGATGGAGCTGGTGACCAGACCAGGGTGGAGCAGGTGGCCAGGGTAGAGCAGAGCAGGTGGCCAGGGTGGAGCTGGAGGTCAGGGTGAATCAGGTAGAGCAGGTGGCCAGGGTGGGGCTGGTGACCAGACCAGGGTGGAGCAGGCAGAGCAGGTGGCCAGGGTGGAGCTGGAGGTCAGGGTGAATCAGGTAGAGCAGGAGGCCAGGTTGGAGCTGGCGACCAGAGTGGAGCAGGCAGAGCAGGTGGCCAGGGTGAAGCAGGCAGGACAGGTGGCCAGGAGACCACCAAGACTGAGCTGAAGATCACCACTGTGGGGCAGATGGAACTGACGACCACCATGTTGGAGATGGCAAAGTTGGAGACCTCTACTATGAAGCTGGTGCAGCTGGGTGCCATGGCAGAGCAGAAGACCATGGGGAGCCAGGGAGTACACAAAGTTCAGGGCAAGCATCCATGGTCGTGACAGAGCACACAAGAGTTCTAGGCGACCTCCATGGCCAAGATAAAGAGGTAATAGTCAGCCTCTGTGATCGTTACAGAGCCGAAAGGGAGCATAGGATGTTCATAATTAGCCTCCGTGGCAATAATAGAGATCAACCATCCACCCACTTCATGGGTCCTAGTGCTGACCCTGTATGTCTTGCAGGACAGCTCCCTATTTGGGGACCGTTTTGAATTTACCCTAGGTGTTAAAGGGCTTGATAGATAATTCTGATCCGAGAGCTCTGTTTGGTTTGTATTCTACCAACATATGCGCTATGTAATTTGGTCCGAGGCCATTATGGGATTTGTATACAATTAAAAGTACTTTAAAATTGATTCTGAATAAAACTGGAAGCCAATGTAAACAAATATTTAAATAACAAATTGATCAAATATTTAAATAAAACGGATCGATCTATGGCATTTTCGTGAAAACCCTATTGATTTACTTTGATAAAAATTATCATTGCTCAATAATTATACATATGCTGAATTCAGAACTTCATACTAGAATCCTACTCATATGATATTAAACCAGGATTAGGCCTTTCTACAGCTATCATTTCTGTATTAAGACCATCCCAATTTAAACTTTTTTCCAATTTAAAAATCTCAAAACATCAAAGATACCATCTATGGACTGGAAAAAAGTCTGTAAGCTTTAATGCCTAGTACCTTTGCCTAGGTGGTCAAAAAGGTGGTTAAACTTTTCAATTTTGGCTCCAACTATCACTGCTTCAATAATGTGAATGCAATGCAAAAGGTATATACTGACTGACAAGGAAAAAACACTTTTTATTAATTTATTTGTATACAACAAAGTTTCAAATAAGGAATTCAACTGATTTCAAATCAATAACCCAAGTAAATACATATTTCGGTACTGATGAATGTATTACAAATGTTAAAACAGTTTGTAAATAAATTGCGTTTAAGAGATGGAAAAATAATAATAATAATGTCGCATCATCAGCATTATCTAGGTAATATTGCTTTCCTTAAACAGTCAAGGCAAGTCAGGTCCCAGCAGCGGACTAAAGCATAAAACTCTTCAAAATATTATGAGGACACACCAGTGGGTCTGGTAGTGACAAAAACAAGGGTCCCACTTCAAAAGAAATGTAAAACCCTGAGTAAAGGGGCATTATAGAAGTTGACATGGTGAATACTCTGTGCCGAGGTGTTGCGGAGATATGCAACAGCTCAGTGAGCTGTGCTGAAGCAGTTACTTTGATACGGTCCTGTTGATAGTCACACCATGTTCCAAGACTGCATTGTGTTTAAGTTTTAAAAAAACATTAACATTTTAAATAATAATTTAGCCTGCAGCATTGTGTCCAAGCATGTCCTGATTACACCAAGTAACAAACAATAACACCCTCCGATTAGGGCAATTCCGCGGAAAACTGTCACATCCATAACACCAACACAATGCCATGGTATTTGGTTGGCGTTATGGATGTGACATTTTTGCGTGGAATTGCCCATTAACCTTTAAATGACTAGAGCTGCATTGTTTTGCACAGAAGGAGGCCACAAAGGTGGACTAAATTAAAGACAGTACAAGGGTTGATGTCATTCGATGCATTAAAAAGACTAAACGTCCAATTAGTGTTTGACTGTTCCACATTACAACCTGCTTCTCCCCCATCAGAAAACAACAGCTTATGCGAGTACACCTGCAGCCCTACCTCACTATGCCATAACATCCCAATCTAATGTAATGGTGAAAACATCATAGAAATTGAGAGAAAACTCCAGCAGCTTTAGAGTCTGAGCACAGTGAATGTGTCAGGGGAGGGATGAAGTGACTGAAGTTTGGTGGTTTTGACAAATAATAACCAAACAAACTCCAACACCATATACCACCTCCCATTTGACTTCCTATAAATGTCCAAATGCCCCTCCAACCTTGGATGGATGGAAGGATGACATGTATGAATACCCCTGAGCTGTTTCCTCTAAACAACTAGACCCCTTCCCTCCCTGCCCAGAAAAGCCCTGTCCTGTGTGATGATGCTCGGTTCTCGGGCTAGCGTTTCGACTTTGCCTCTTCTGCGTCTTTTTCTGGAAAATAATAGAGAAAAGTTTAGCTTTTACAAAGCAGACAAGACCAGTGTCAATACTAGTTATCAAAGGGATACTCGGTGGGTATACTGCATTATACCCAACTATATTATATTAAGAATATACATTTAAAAAAAATAAAATCAAACTTATTTATATTGTCTATATTTCAATGCAAAAATTAAGCAAAACATTTTTAAAACAAAAATAAAATGTAGAAATAAAGATATGCTTAAATGGCAAGTTTTTTATATGCCATGGCGGGCGATATCAAAGGTCACGACGGGCTAAGTTTGTCTCACAGGCCCTGGTTTCGGCATGTCTCAACACGCACACATAACTAAACAGGAAGCTATATAATTTGTTTTGTCTATTATATAGGTTGTCATTCATTGATCTCACATCAGATGTAATGCCATCAACTAACCTTTCTTCAGCTCGTCTCGCTTTTTTGCTGCATCCTCCCTCTGCTTTTTGATAATGGCCAGTCTGGCAAGGTCTGCCCTAGCCTGGTCCGTCTTCCCCTCTAGATGCAACTTCATGTATCGCTCCTTAGCCTTTTGCTTCTCAATCTCCTCCCTACACAGGTAAACACGATGTATGTAATGCAGCAACTGGTTATTTGACTCTAAGGGACCTCAAGTATATGCTATCCCACATACCTTTCTCGACGCGAGAGCTCTTTAGGTGCGTTGACATCGATTTCCACAACCTTCTTGCTTTTCTGGGAGATCCTGTTCGGGTTCTCGATTTCAATTAGTCCTTCTACACCTTTCCTTTTAGGTTGCTTAGTGAAGAAATCAAATCATTAGTTGATTAAAAACTTCATAAATCAGAAACAGCCTCTGCAGCACCATCACATATAACAGTTGCCCTGTTAGAAAAAAAGAACACAACAGTGTTGAAAGGAAAGCTCACTCAAAAATGTAAATGTTCATTAATTTACCCACATGTCGTTCAGAACCCATTAGACTAATGTTAATCTTCAGAAAACAAATGAAGATATTTTTAATATTCTCTCATTATTTTTGTCTGTCCATTGACAGCCCAAACAAAAGACATTGTGAAATAAGCAGTTTAATTCAAGCCTTCAGAAGAAACACTTACTTTATATGATGAGCAGATTTAATTTAGGCTTTTATTCACCTATAAACGATCAACACACACACACATATATAGAGCATTTCCAATATAGTCAAATATGGCTCTATGTATGTGCGTTGATTAATGTTTACAGGTGAATAAAAGCCTAAATGAAATCGGTTTCTTATGAAACAATCGTGTCTCTTCAGAAATCTTGGATTAAACCGTCCACCATTCATATGGATTACATTTACAATGTATTTATAATTAAATTACAATTGTCATTTTTGGTGAACTATCCCTTTAAAGATGCAGTGTGTAATATTTATGAGGATCTATTGACAGAAATGCAATGTAATGTACATTATGATTTTATTACCTTAGAATGAGACATATCTATCTACATACACCGCGGATCCCCTTACAGTGAAGTCCGCATTTTGCGCCGTCACGTTTCTACAGTAGCCCTAAATGGACAAACTGCTCTACAGAGCGCTAGCTACTGTCTGTGTCGGCCACCGCAGCTTCTCAATGTGCTTCGAAAGAGAGGGGTGAGTGGTGGACCATTGCAATTCACAACCTCACTGCTAGATGCCACTAAAATTTACAAAGTGCACCTTTAAAAGGCACAATATGTCGTTTTTCACCGCTAGAGGTCGCCTATTCAAAACAAAGGCGTAGCTTGATGTCGCTGAGATTGAGCGTGGAATCTTGGGAGTTGTCGTCTTCACCTTACAGCCGGTGGAAAAGAATCAGGACGGGATTCGGGTAAAAATCATGTTTATGGATGAGATTATTAACGTTACTGTAGTATGAAAGAGCCGGGCAGAGTGCTGTGGGAGCTGAACGAGGTCACTGAAGCGATTGCTAATGAGAAACGAGTGTGTCACACGGCTCGACAGCAGCAGAGCTTTTATTATGCCACATCCGCTTCTTACGGTCAAGCGTATGTGGGGTAATGCAGCACTATTTTATATTAGATACATTTGAGTGTGTTGAAATTTAATTTATAATGTTACTCTGTGCGTTCGCTCCGTGGCTGCCATGAGACACTTGTTGCACACTGCAGTAAGCTAGATCAATATTAGAATTTCATAGTAATAAATCTTGGATGGCTTGTGTTGCTAAATGGCATGCAATTAATTAAAACATGCATGACGAAAAAATGCTGTATTACTTTACAATAATTTGTTTGTCTAAAAAAATGCATCCAAACAGTTGTTCCCTTGTCTAATAAAACATAATATATTAAAGTATATTTGGTGTTTCCATGGTTTCTACAATATAAAAAAAAAAGTGTAATCGAGGTCAAGGCAGGTATGACGATATTAATATGCAATTTTATCTTGGAAACATCTGGGATAATGCAAGTACACCAGATAACAAAATATATAACACTGTTCTAATGTTTTTGGGATATTTGAATCCAAAAATATTACAGTGCGATTAAGTTAATTTAATTAAAACCTCATACTTCATCGTCACTGCTGCTCTCCTCTTCAGATTCTTCGGAACTTCCAGGTTCAGCCCCTTCTTTCGCTTCCTACAAATAATCATCATTATACTCATCAATATACTCATCATTATACTCATCATTATACTCATCATTATACTCATCAATATACATCAATATTCCATTATACAAAATGATGCTGCGCAAACGTCAGCTACAGGAATGAGGCAACTAAATGTAATGTGGCAGAAGATGAACACTTATACACTCACCAGTTCCCTCTGAGCCTTCATCTGCCGATCAATCTCCTCAGGGTTGCTGAACTGCTTCCCACGGCCCTTATGGCCCTTTCTGCCTAAGGTGGTGGGCAAGGTAAAATAATTTTTACAAATTTAAAAATACTAATATGCAATGATACTATATACAGATATTTAATGCCATAGGCATGAGTCGTCAGTGAAACGGTCGCCTTTTCGGACAATCACATGGTCCAGCATGGCCTGAGTTTAAACTAGCGTAATGCTTCTTTTTCCACCGTGATTTACCATTACAGAGACGCTGTAAGCCCTAGCGGTTTCCTCAAGGGCCTTATATTCACCGTCAAATCCATATTTCCCTTTCATAAGTTATATTTATTTCAATACTGGCTCTTGGCGGTATGTTGAAAAAGGAAAAATAGCGATCAGGCAGGCGCACAATACTCACCTCCTCTCGGCATCGTGGAATCACTATGTGACGATGAAAACCCTCAAAGGAAAAATATGGTTTCTTGTCCTAAAATTGAACGTACCCGTTAGAGTTGAATAGCTTTAATATGTTCTACCAACTTCTACAAAATGGCTATTTTAAAGTTAAATATGACGCAACCGCGTCGACTCAAATTGGTACCACTGAAAGCACTATTCTAACGCTTCCTGTGAGTGACGTCAAGCGACTTTACCGCTGATGATTGAATGCTGGGCTGGCCAATCAAAATTCAAAATGATTTCTACGACAGAGGCAGTTGGCCAATGCGGTAATGTAATATTGTAATATGTATAATTGTGCTGAATCCGAGATCGCACCCTAAACCCTCAATCACACGATTCCCTATTTTAGTCCACTTAACTAATACAGTTCACTTGAAGGAGTGAATGAAAAGTGAGCGAATTCGGACAGGACCATCGTTATTGCGGTGCAATTTGGGATAGAATGAGTGCACTCAATAATATCCAATATGGTTTCAGACACCACTACAAATGGCTGTCCTATTTAAGGGTATAGTGAGCGATTTCGGATTCAGCCTTATTTTAGTATAATTTTTTTTTTACATCAGTATAGTATTTATGAATATTTTGAACTTACCGTATATTGTCATGTGTGTTTTTTTCTTTTCGGTTTTAGTCTTAACTTTTATTTACTTCAGTTAGTGGCCAAGGCAACATTTCTAATTTTCGGTTTGACTTTTTTAAGTTTTTATCTTATACTAAGCTATTTTATTTCAATTACGATTTTTTTTTATATATATAACAATAACAACAACAGCACAACATAGAACAAGATTCTATGTAGATTCAAAAACCAACAGGAAATATAAAATAGCATTTCTAAGAAAGTGGCACAGATTTCTCCTTTTTATTATCTTAGACATCCTCATTTCTCATTGACCCACAAAGTGGTTTTGCTGATTGTGTAATTTTGTGTAATGTATAGACAAGAGTTAGTAATTAGGAAAACCTGAACACACGCACACACAGTACAAGACACTAATTTTAATAACACACATAACTAAACAAAATGAATTGAACATGAAAGTCCCACTCTTCAGCTCGCTCCACTGTTTATCTTTTAGGATTGATTGCTACATCAGCATGATGTTTCTGCTGAGTGTCTTTGTTTCTTTTAGTTAATAAACAGAATGATGCAAAGGCAAGAAATATTCCAGCGGTGATCAGCTCTCCTCCAGCCATGTAAAAAATCAGTTCATAGTTCTTGTACTTGTCCACCAAATAACCTGTGGGGAAAAATACATGTGGGAAAAATATTTATTAAATTTACCAATGGATCATAAAAACTACCATTCCATAGATGATGATCCAAGTTTATAAGGCATGTTTTCATCATAACTCACCAGCAGAGGGCGGTCCGATCAGCACAGCCACTGCCTCAATGAGTAGCACTAGGCCAAGTGCACTGGAAAAACTGCTTGTTCCCACAATACCCATCAGCACTTCAAATTGTAGAGCACCCACCATGCCATAAGACAGCCCGAAGAACACGCAAAAGATAACTAGTCCCTTATAGTCTGTGCTTGTAGCTGAACAAACATCTGTTAGGCCATTGAAGAGCAAGGCCAGGCTGAAGAAATAAGACATCTTTGGTCGGACCCATTTTAAGCTGGCCAATATCCCACATGTGGGACGAGCAAAGATGTCAATAAATCCTATTATAGACAACAAAAAAGCAGCATCCTTGTCAGGCACTCCTTGGTCCTTAGCGTAGTTGACTAAGAGAATAGTTGGAACAAATAGGCCGAGGACAACTATAAATTTGGCAATGATATAAATAATAAGCCCTCTGTCACAAAGTACACTAAAGTCCAAAAGCTTCTTTTTAGTGGGCTTTTTATCATTATTATTTTCACAAATGATAGTCTCTTGTCCAGCCTCAGGAGGCAGCATTTCCTTGAGCTCTTGGGAACAGGCTGCTTTCCGTTCTTTACGCTTCAGGGGTCTCATTACAGCTGCACAGGTGCATAAGTTGAGCAGAAGACCACCGGTAATGAGAACGCCTCCTCTCCATCCATAGTGGTTGAGCAGCTCTTGTCCTAATGGAGAAAGAGCTGACAGAAATACAGGACTTCCTGCTGCCGCCAATCCATTGGCAATTGGTCTGCGTTTGTCAAAATAAGACCCCAGCATAATCAGTGATGGTTGGAAGTTCAAAGCCAGTCCAAGACCTTTAAAGAGAGAAAGACATTATTCGTTCAAAAATGGATGCAACTACACTGACATTAACAACTTCCAGACATGTTTTTATAATAGTATTTTTGTTTAATAAAACAAAGCAATGTCTTGTGTTTAGCAATATCAATACACCCAATGTGCTTTGACTTTGTTTGGAACTATTTGTTGGCAAAACAAAAATGTAGTAACAGGTAATATGTCTTTAACTCTTTCCCCGTCAGTGGTTTTTTTTTTTTTATTAAGCTGCCAGCCACCGCCAGCTTTTTTGATCATTTTCATAAAGTTTTTACTGTATGAATATCTGAACATGCAATATGTCAAAAGAAAGAACAGAGCCTCTGCTTTTAAACAACAACAACATTTTATTCTAGCTTCATGCATTCTTTTCTTTTTTTATCAACACTTGTCTATGGGTACGTTTTAGGGCTGCAGCTATCGATTCTTTTTGTAATCGATTAATCTAGCACTTAATCGATCGATTAATCTGATACTTTTTTGTGTGTGTGTTTTTAAACAACCAAAACAAATAATGCATAACGAAAATGAAGAGGAAAAGCAATTTAATTTATTAATATGCACAACAGGTTTCATGCTGTAATCTAGCCCTGACATCAAAGTAAATATCTTTTATGTAGATTTCTACACCTGCAGCATTTACCATTAGGCTACTAACAAATAATATATCATTTCTGGGGTGAGCCTATTTGCTATGGTATCCTAGCAACCAGTGTGTGTGTGTGTGTGTGTGTGTGTGTGTGCAGTCCCGCCGCTCCCATTACGCGTATCACGCTCTGCGCGTAGGGCACCAAGTGCTCAGGGGGGTACCACAAGAAAATGCTCTCTCCACCCCCCGCAGTCTTGCACTCAATGGCCTGAAAAGCTGCTGATAATGCATAACATTTGCAGATAAATAACGTTAGAGCAATACCTTATTTTAATAAACAATTTGGTTTTTAATGTACAACTTTCATAAACGCTGCATCCGTAGGGGCTGCCATTGTTGCTTCGCAGGCTATTTGACGTCAGAGCTCGTAACTGGGAATACATCTATGGCAAGCCGTTTAAGCTTAAATTGTTCCCAGCGTTACATGTCATAATTGCATTTTTAGTAGTAAGAATTAAATTAGAGAGCTCTACAATTAAATTCTTACTAGTAACAATTATGATTACAGAGCTCTCTAATCAAATTATTACTAGTAACAATTACAATTGGAGAGCTCTCTAATTAAATTCTTACTAGTAAAAATGCAATTGCAGAGCTCTCTAATTGAATTCTTACTAGTAATAATTTGATTAGAGAGCGATTTGTTTCACTAATTCCATTCAAAAAGTGAAACTTGTATATTATATTCATTCATTACACACAGACTGATATATTTCAAATGTTTATTTATTTTAATTTTGATGATTATAACTGACAACTAAGGAAAATCCCAAATTCTGTATCTCAGAAAATTTGAATATTACTTAAGACAAAGAAAGCATTTTTAGAAATCTTGGCCAACTGAAAAGTATGAACATGAAAAGTATGAGCATGTGCAGCAATTAATACTTTAGTTGCGGCTCCTTTTGCCTGAATTACAGCAGCAATGCGGCGTGGCATGGAGTCGATCCGTCTGTGGCACTGCTCAGCTGTTATGAGAGTCCAGGTTGCTCTGATAGTGGCCTTCAGCTCTTCTGCATTGTTGGGTCTGGCATATCGCATCTTCCTGTTCACAATACCCCATAGATTTTCTATGGGGTTAAAGGTCAGGCGAGTTTGCTGGCCAATTAAGAACAGGGATACCATGGTCCTTAAACCAGGTCCTGGTTGCTTTGGCACTGTGTGCAGGTGCCAAGTCCTGTTGGAAAATTAAATCTGCCTCTCCATAAAGTTGGTCAGCAGCAGGAAGCATGAAGTGCTCTAAAATCTCCTGGTATACGGCTGCGTTGACCTTGGACCTCAGAAAACACAGTGGACCAACACCAGCAGATGAAATGGCACCCCAAACCATCACTGACTGCTGAAACTTTACACTGGACCTCAAGCAACATGGATTGTGTGCCTCTCCTCTCTTCCTCCAGACTCTGGGACCCTGATTCCAAAGGAAATGCAAAATTTACTTTCATGAGAGAACATAACTTCGGACCACTCAGCAGCAGTCCAGTCCTTTTTGTCTTTAGCCCAGGAGAGACGCTTCTGACACTGTCTGTTGTTCAAGAGTGGCTTGACAGAAGGAATGCGACAGCTGAAACCCATGTCTTGCATACGTCTGTGCGTAGTGGTTCTTGAAGCACTGACTCCAGCTGCAGTCCACTCTTTGTGAATCTCCCCCACATTTTTGAATGGGTTTTGTTTCACAATCCTCTCCACGGTTATCCCTATTGCTTGTACACTTTTTCTACCACATCTTTTCCTTCCCTTCACCTCTCTATTAATGTGCTTGGACACAGAACTCTGTGAACAGCCAGCCTCTTTTGCAATGACCTTTTGTGTCTTGCCCTCCTTGTGCAAGGTGTCAATGGTCGTCTTTTGGACAACTGTCAAGTCAGCAGTCTTCCCCATGATTATGTAGCCAACAGAACTAGACTGAGAGACCATTTAAAGCCTTTGCAGGCGTTTTGAGTTAATTAGCTGATTAGAGTGTGGCACCAGGTGTCTTTAATATTGAACCTTTTCACAATATTCAAATTTTCTGAGATACTGAATTTGGGATTTTCCTTAGTTGTCTGTTATAATCATCAAAATTAAAAGAAATAAACATTTGAAATATATCAGTCTGTGTGTAATGAATTAATATAATATACACGTCTCATATCTGCAAACATGTTACAGTGCATAATAAACACAAAAATTAGATTATATTTTGGTAAACTTTATCGTTAACAGGACCAGCAGCAAGGAGACACGTGTTTTCTTTGCGCTTTAATAATTTTAGAGTATAAAGATGTGAATTATTGTAGTGATTAAATATTATCTTTCAATTGCAAAATATAGCTATATAGCTATCCAAATTGTCTAATGGGACTTTTATTTTGAATGTAGCACCGCAGGCGGGATTTGCTGAGGGAAATGGGTGTAATCGCAAATCTGTTTTGCATCTAATGAATACAAGTTCTTACTAGTAAGAATACAATTGGCTTTATGCCCAGCTGCACTACTTCCTGAACTTCAGCCAGCTCCTTTGTTTCCTGTCTGCTATTATTGGACAAACTGATTAATCCAGGTGTGCCTGACCTATGTAGTCACAACAACAATAATCAGACACACCTGGATTAATCAGTTTGTCCAATAATAGCAAACAGGAAACAAAGGAGCTGGCTGAAGTTCAGGAAGTAGTGCAGCTGGGCATAAAGCCAATTGTAGAGCTCTATAACTGGAATTCTTACTAGTAATAATTCCAATTCTGTAATTGGAATTATTACTAGTAAGAACTGAATTGTAGAGCTCTCTAATTGAATTCTTACTAGTAAAAATGCAATTACGACGAGTAACGCTGGGAACAATTTAAGCTAAAATGGCTTGCCATATACATCGATCTAGTACGAGTTCACAGGTGGGAAGTCACGGGTTTGACTGCCGTTCCAGTGCACTTTCACGGGTAGAAGGTTGGAAAAACACGGGTTGTCTGGAACGCGGAAATTTCTTTAAAGCTACACTGTTTAACTTTTTTAGTTTATTCTTAGCTAAAAACACTTAGTTCTTTCAAAAATATAAGTGCTCATTAATGTATATTTACTTATTTCAAGTTATAAAGTATTCTCGTAAGTTTATAATATGCCATTGAAAATACATACGGGTAAGGGGTTCGAATGGGGGTCGCCATGTTGCCCCTCCATCTTGAAAGTACATTATCCAAAGAGGGACATACCCGTAAATTCAAGCTTCGCCTTTCGCGTTTTAACACTCGATGGCACCGTGTCTGGATTGAACTGGAAGCCATGTTAATCTTGGACTAAAACGGCCACCGTAGGAGTTAAAACGAAATCGGAATTGGGAGGAACAGAACCTAATATTTACTGGATGGTCATATACCTTTTCACCGCTAGATGGGGGAAAATATCACACAGTGTAGCTTTAAGCCCCGATCTGTACGAGTTGAGGGCGTGTCGGTAAGAAACATGGCGGAACCAATGGATGCAACGTCTATAGTTGACGGTAAATTTTCGTTAAAATTCTATGTTTACTCGTCCTAGAAACTGGCATTTATCGTGTGCTTGTTATAATTACAATTAGCCTAATATATAACGATACCAGTTACACATGATGTCGTAAACACGACTTCTCACCTCATAAATACGAACATCCCAGGAGGACTTGAAACAATCAGTACTCTTCAGAAAGTGTAATAGTGCCCCCTAGCGAATAACAGTGAAAACACGGAAAGCCGGATATGTTTATAAAATAAAAGTTAGTTAATATTAACTTTTTTTAAAATCTAAATGTTATAAATATCACACTCACATTCATGCTATTCCACGATTGCTATTTCTCAGTTTGAATTTTTAAAAAAAGAGGTCAATACTGAATAACTCGCATTTTACAAATATATTTATAGACACATTACCAGTTACTACTTTTTGTTTCACCAAAGAAAATAGTTCAAACTAATCAAAAATCAACCACCGAGCAACACACAGATTATGTTTTGGTACAGAATTAATGTATATGAACTAATTGTTTGAATTAACAATTCAATGACTCACTTATAAAGACGCATTATGGCTTTATTCCGCCACCTCCTGGCGTAACGATGTAACATGCTGAAAACTGAAAACTCCCCACAGAGTACAAGAACTAACTGTTCATAGAATTATAAATAATTGATTTAAAATATTGTTTAGTTACCTGTGATGACGCCTGCAGTCAGATAAAGCTGGATAATATTAGAACTGAAAGATGCACTTATCATCCCTCCTGAAGCCAATAATCCTCCAACCAACATGACTGGCCGGCATCCAAATTTATTAACCATGATGCTACAGACTGGACCTGGATTAAATTAAATTATATATTGAGCATTAAGAAGAAAAATCTTAAAGGTTTTATAAATCTGACAACATTCAATTTACAGTATCTTACCTGAACCATAGAGCACTGCTAATATTATAGAAGAAATCCAGGCTGTGTTACTGTATCCACAGTCAAAGTCTCGCATCAGTTCTTTGAAATAAACACTTACAGCTTTTGGGAAGGCATACGAGAAGCCAGTGATGACAAAACCTCCCAGCAAAACGATCCAGCCCCAGCCGCCATCTGGGACACCTTCTGCCCCTCTCTCATCTACAATAATTCCCATAGCTGCTCAGGCCTCCAAAAGAGCAGACAAAACCTTTTGGATATACTTATATTATCTGTAGAATCAAAACACTTTTTCAGATGGAAGCAGTAATATGTAAACAATTTCTATTCAGTCGAAGCACATGTTCAGTAGTGCAGCTTTCCAAGCACCTGCACCACATCACACAAAGGAAGTTAGTATATAAGTACAAGCCAGAAGTTTCCCTTCACCCACAGGTAGTATAATCATAGGCCGACTTACTCATTAAGTGACTGACACTCACATTTATATCTATCACCCAATGTCAAGTCAAGTCACATTTATTTATATAGTGCTTTATACAGTACAGATTGTTTCAAAGCAGTTGAAACAATGTTGTTCAATGGCTGTTGTTCAGCTGAAGTCAGTTCAGTGTTGATTCAGTTCCGTTGTAAAGATCATTAATTATTAAATTAGTTCATTTCATCTATAAAGCGGTTCTGCAGAAAATGATGTCATCGTCCAGCTCAGATGAGTTCTCATACAGCAGCATCAGTACAGTCAGATCAATAGTTAAAGTGTTACGTATAATGCATCATATTTAGTACGTTCCCCCCCCATTGATTTCTGTTACAATTGATTGAATCCTTGCTGCTCTCAAATGGCAAATCTAATTTTTTTTCTTGCTTGTATTTTGCATTTACAGACAAAATATTTAGGAATGTAATATGAATATGTTAACAGGATGCGTTATTTCAATGAGGAGGGAACAGTGGTGTGGGTATATTTGTTTCCTTTAACAATATTTTTTTACGCCACTTTTGTGCATTCATGTTATATAATCGATTTCAGAATGTCTGGATTTGGACATAAACAGACGTATGACAGATTCCAATTGGGACAGACTTTTAAAATGACTGCTTTAAATGTTTTAATTAATGCAATTCATCTTTACTGTTTTAAATGTGAATCTACACTTGTCTATACTATAATATGCGTTTTACTATAACACTACGGTGTTTTACAGAATCTCTAGAATTAGTTTAGAAATACAGACTTTAAATGTAACACATCTGTAGTTTAATATAATTTCACATTTAATGAAATCACTAGAATGAGTGGTCATAAGGAAACGTGGAATCCAGATGCTCCTCAATTGCCTGGAAGATTAAAAATCTTCATAGAGATGTATAAAACATCAGCTTGAGAAGAATTATTTGATTGTTTTTAAGCCATTCGAAACACAAGTTAATGTCTTACCTGGGTTTTGATACGGCAGAAAATCTCAAGTAGCTGTATACCTGGCCTTCTTAATAAACATAATGTATTTAATGTACATACATAAGTTACCACGTCTTATGTTTTCAAACCAGACTACACTGTACATATGAATGAATTTAAAGGATAATCTGTTAAATAAACCTTTTGTTGCACCTCCTTCCTGTTCTCAAACTTCCAACTAATAATCTGTAATACCCACAAAGTCTCTTATTTGTAGGAAATGAGGTGAAATTCCCGGACAGCACAAGTGGTATTTGGTTGTTTACTTGTTGACATTAGTACAGTAACTTGCACAATGTATTTTTATCCTAAAAACAACACCAATGCAAGTAGTTTAGTTCTGTGGCGAAAACCGTTAGAAATATGAACATTTTTTATGAAATGTTTGTTTCGACAAGGTCCACTTGAGAGAAGTCCAATTAAATAAAAGAAAAGTAGGAAATAATGCACTATTTGCACTATAAAATCAGTAAATGTATTCGTTAATTTATTAAATATGTATACTTTTTTCTTCTTTTTTTTAAGTCGTGCAATACGTGCCTCACACACCATAAGAAAATCCTCTTAAATCTGCATGTAAATGTTTAAACCTTTACAGCTCTTGCCTAATCTTACTCTGGAACCAAAGAAAGAGTGATTGTTTCCGGTCATTTGAATACACGTTCAGATCTACACATGCAGAAAGGTTTTGGCACTGTCATGTAAGAGCACTTACTGGAGCCACAGGAATGAAGATTTGGTATAACTGGCTATAAGAATGACAAGTTATTGTATTCTAAACATAATGAATGTCCTATAGCTACGTTTATGTAATCTAAAATCATTTAGTTGAATTCAACAGCATGTTTAACAATGGTAGTTTTGAGGGCACTTTCTTTAAAACCGACACAATATAGATGTTTTATGGCAAAATAAACAATGCACAAAAAAGATGCTTATATAAAGATTTTATGAAATTACATTAACCTAAATATTTTTGTTCAGTCATATTGAAACAGTACGTTTAAAAAAGGAAATATACAAAGTGATACATTGTTTTTAAACAAATCAATTGTGTAAATGAAACCGATATTAAACATAGTCTTAGAATAGTTATTCTAATGTCGTTGAAAAATCCATACATTGTATTCACATAAAGAGAAGAGTGAATCTTCTTTAGTTCCTTCCATCATTTCTTTCTTCTACTCACATTTTCAAGTTCCTTCTGTATTAGATGTGTTTCTGCTGTTGATTCTGAGAGCTAAAGAAAATGTGTTAAATCACTTTGTGCAAGATAATTTATTATTATTATTTAGATTTAGCTTAGCCTACATATTTTTCAAGCTGTTGTGTCTTTTAGCATTATATTCATTCAACACTCACCATATCAAGAAGAACCTCGATCTTTAGCCTCAGCAGATTATTCTCCTCCTCTAACTGTAGATTCCTCTTCTTCAGTCGCTGTACCTCTTTCCCTGATACATTACCCCCTGACTCTGTGATTGACAAAGACAAATTACATTTTTTAAACAGACTACTAATCGGTCTGTTTATCGTAGAAAGCCATACCTGAGATCCACTGGCCATCTTCAAATTTAAAGCTCTGGCTGCCAAGATTCATCATGGGGTATCCATATTCCAGGCCCAATTCAATCTCCCGTGTTGACCGATCCAACTGAGAAAAAAAAACATTAAATGATGGTTTAGCCTCTAGTCTAGATACACATTTCTTTATGTGAAATGCATCATACCAACAGAAACTTATACTTACTGTATGTAGATTGGAAAGGGAAGCAGACTTCCGAGGAGGGGTTTTCTTGGGACTGAAAGTGTTGCCAAACAACGGCATTTTGAAGTAAAAGTCCAACCTGTATCAACACAAAACCTATTTCAGTAACTTACATGTTATTTTAGCATTAATCGCTGCAGCCGACATATACTGACAGTGTCTAGATCAGGCTCTAATAATTACAGATATGCAGTTAACGTTAACCAAAACAAAAGCAATGCATCTTAATTTCAAATGACTCGTATAATAAATCGAGGCAACCGTTATCTTCGAGAGACTATTTACTGTATCAAGTACCCGGCAAGCAGCTAGTAATAAACACATATTCAATATATAGATCGAGCGCAACTGCTTTTGGAAAATAAAAGTACGTATAACGTTAAAAGCTTACAGTGCTGCTTCAGTTTCTCCTCACGATTGTTTCAACGATATTCCTTAAAGCCACAGACATGTGTAAACAAAAGGCTAATTCCGGGGGAGCCTAGCAACGCCGGAAGCTCACTTTTACAAGTTAAAAGTACCTTTCCAAAACTGTTATGACATTTTAAAAATGTTTTCGAAGAACAACAATGCACATAATCATTTGACCACTGCTATGATTCAGTACATTATGAATATCCTTGAGAAGTCTTCCCATTGGTTAATATTGGAGATGTTAGGAGGCTTAAATAATTATAATAATAACAATAATAAATATCCCTGTGATATTCCTCACTGGTCCCTTGTAAAGTACATGGAAATTTAAATATAAAAGTCTTTCTGGTGAGCTAGAAAATTGATGGCACTTTAGCCCTCTTACACTTTCATGTTAAAAATAATTGTGTCAGTCTGTCAGCAACTGTGAAGTGTAATTTTACTTGTATTTAGTTAAAGAGGCATTATTTATTTAAGTTATTTAACACTATACTACATTATAACATAAATTGAAGGGGAAAAAAAGTCTGCTATAAATATATAATATTGCTACGAAATCTATAAACAAACAATCTCCAACCCAGATACTGACAAATGTACCTGAATTAAAGTAACTGTCAAGACAATAGACAGTGTTTTATTTATTTATTTATTTATTTATTTATTTATTTATTTATTTATTTTAATAAAAGCAAAATGGGGCTTTGGGGTTTGCTTTATGAAAAAGTTGTCAAGATTTTGTAAAGAAAATCACCCATGCCCCTAGTGGCTAAATGCTCCACTTTAAACAAAAAAGATCCATCTCTGTCTCTGCCTTTAGGACCTCACAGTCTGGACGGTTTAGTTAAACTTGAGCGCAACTTGGGGGAAACGACTCAAGGCGCACATGTTCTGTCCGTTGATTTGGGGCAGGCGAATAAATTAAAAGTATGATTTTTAAGGAATAAAACACCCAAACCTTTTACCTGACATTTCAAAGGATTTATTGCTTTAACAAACAGTGCCTGGTTGAAGAGAAGAAGATCTAAAGTCTTAGGTGGGTTGAATGTCCTCCAACCAAGCAAGCCTCTGTTTTAGCTTGATACTTAGCTGATTTTTGAAATGGAGACTAACTTGTATTTAGCATTTTAATAATCAAGTTGTGATATTTTTTTAAACAATTATGATTAAGGTAAAGAATTCTTTAAACGCGACCTCGCTGCAGCATTTCTCGAAACCTAGCGTGCTAATTGGCTACCATGCGAATTCTAAGGAGATTTTTAAAGGGTACGGCGCAGAAAATGTTAGGTAGAATTTGAATACAAAATATTAAACTCTATAAATAAGCTTAAGATGTGTGTTGGTACTGTTTTGTGCAGGCATGTAAAACTCGTCATTGATATTAATTGGTGTAAACAAACCTGAAGTTGACAGCATTAGCGGGCTAGCCGAGCGCTAGCGAGCATTAATGCTAATGTTAACCCGTGCAAGTAAACTTTCTCATTTGTGTGTTCCACTGACAGCTTCTTTCAACGTTAAAATGTGCTCTATATTCTGAATTATATTGAGGAGTGTTTCAAGTATCGCTAAAGGATTGTTGTTTGTTGTTTTTGAAGTCCGGAGAGAGTTGCATTAGTGGGTGTTTTTCTTAGGCGAGCTCGGGGATCTGCCCTCACTTGCTTATCTCCATTTTAGGCCTTAGACATTATATTTCTGTAATGCATGCTGTTTGTGCTTAATTATTTTTTAGCTGCCATCATTGTGATTTAATTAAGTCTATAAAAGTTGTAATCTTTAGTATTTTCTTCACTAATTGCTGTCACTACAATTTTTTTCCCATGCCAATACGTTTCACTTGCTAGTTAGAATTATGAAAACACATAAAACTGAAATACTTTCACGTAACATTTTGTTTTTTTCTTTATAAAACCACATTTATAAAACCCTACAAGACGTATTTTTATTTTGTTACATCATACGTTTTGTTTTTGTTTATTTCTCATAATGGTTGTTTGTTCTGGTTGTGATGGATTACAGCTATGGATCCAGAACGACAGAAGCGTAAGGAAGAAATCCAGAAAGCTTTGGGATTCATTCAGTAAGTTTGTAGATTTCTATGCTGCTTTTCCGATCTGCTCTATTTTGATGTGTTTATGATTCCAAAATTGCTAATTGTATTTGCCTTTTTGCCAAAGGTCGTCTTTGCCTTTCCCAGAACCTGAAGGATATGAGGTATGATTTATTTGTAATATCTCTGAAGAAAAAAATGCCCCACCTAGATAATCCATATTTATTGAATTTCATGATCTTAATTTAAATGGAAAGTCTCTTCCTTTCTTCTGCAGGCATTCCTGACTCAGCTAGTATGTAATTTGCTGGATGAAGGTAATGCAGTGTATCGTGATGGAGAGTGGAGACAGGCAGCGGTCCATTACGGCGAGGGTGTGAATGTAGCGCGCTATGCTCAGTCTGAAGCACTGGTCATTCCCCCTGAGCTGTTAGAGAGCCTTTATGTGAACCGGGCAGCTGCACATTATAGTCTGGTAAGTCTGTATGATTTTTATTGGACAATTGGTTGACATTTAATTTTGACATTGTAAACTGAGGATTTGAGTTCAGTATGTGCAAATTATCCTGTAGTACTTGTTGCAAAAACATTCTCTGCAAATCAAACTTCTCTTATGTTTTATGTTTAGGGTGAGTACGAGCGAGGAGTGCAGGACTGTGATAGCGCACTGTGTGTGTCGGAGGGCAGTCGCAGAGCACTCTACAGGAAGGCACTTTGCCTGAGGGAGCTGGGCCGACTCAGAGAAGCTTATGAGTGTGGCACTGGATGCCTATTAACTGCCCCTCACGTAAGTATTCATATGCAGAAGCGCTGGAACATTAATCTGCAGTTTATGCACTACTGTGTAAAAGTTGGGGGCAGAACATAAAAAAAAAAATTAAAAAAAATTAATTCTTCTATTCAGCAAGATGCATTAAACTGATCAAAAGTGACATTAGAGTAGGGCTGAACGATTAATTGCATTTGCGATAATATCGCGATATGAAAACACGATTTCCTAACCGCAAAGGCTGTGATTACAGTCTGGTCACGTGACACGCGAGAGTAAAGTCTGCAGAAGAAGAAGCAACTTGGCACATTACACATATCATATGCCTGGCCTAAAAGGATCTATCTAATATTGTGTTGTTCATACTATAGGCTACTATCATCTCTCCAATGATTCTGGATCGATTCTGAGCTTAGATTTTAACTGCAGGTGCGTTTTAGAAACACCCGTATTCTGATTGATTCCATTCTCTCTCTCTCTCTCTCTCTCTCTCTCACTCACTCACTCACTCACTCACTCACTCACTCACTCACTCACTCACTCACTCACTCACACACACACACACACACACGAACCATAAAATAATATCCATAACCATAACGTTCCGTGCAATGGCATTCAATAGCAATGGAATGCAATGGCATTCGCGGCTTCTTTGCACGGGATATGCGCTGTGAGAAACTTTGTTCGATGTCACGCTTACAGTGTGTGTGTTCTCGCCCGCCGGTATTTTCCTTACAAATGCTCAACGAAGGCTTCATTCATGTCGTTAGGAATGCAGTGTGCTTATATATTAAAAATAAGAAACTCGCTGACAGAAGGCTTTCCATTTCAAATGCTCACGCGGCGCTTTGTGAAGAGTGCTCGCGAGCACGCGTCTGTGTGCTTCTCAATGCTTTTATGACCCAACATTAATGTAAACACCATCAGTAATGTCTTAATGAATTAAACAGACAGGGCAAAAACATCTTATATTTCAAAAGAGATCTGCATTAGTGTGAATGCAGGTCTCCCGCTGTCTATGATGAGGTCATCATTAATAATCAAGCTGAGAAAGAGAAAAATCACTCACAGTTCAGACACTCATAAATACTGAAAGCACTCTTTGTTCATTGCTTGTAATATGTTTTTTTGTTCCTATGATTTACTAGCTTATGTTTTGCAGCTATATTAGTTTATATATTTAAAATTATTAACATGCAATTGTTTTAATTAAAATGTTATAATGTGTAGCTATAATTACATATATCATAATAAAAACATTTTAAGTTTTTAATAAATTAATAAGCTTAATATTAATAATTAATAAGGAAAAAAGTTTGTGACTCCCAGAATCGGATCGTTAGGTACCAATTAAAGATTTCCACCATTACTTTACAAGGATGTATTGTTGAATAATACAGAAGATAAAGAGTTTTAAAAAAATAATCGCATATTAAATCGCAATTGCAATATTGGTTAAAAAAAATCGCAATTAGATTTTTTTCCAAAATCGTTCAGCCCTACATTAGAGGCATTTATATTACTTGCGCCCCAGAGCGTGCTTTCGGAGGAGGATGCCTGCTGTTTGAGAACACCATTTTGACAATAGACTTTGGCTAAAGCATTTCAGAATTACCAAAAAACATTTCAGATGCTGTGCAATGGGATCGGTTCACTGGTTAGTCCAGTTCTAAATGCGATATCCCATAATGCATATAAAAATAGGTGGATGGAAACATAGCTACTGAAGTCTGGACTAATGGTTGCTGGAAATTCAGCTTTGCCTTCACAGGAATAAATTACATTTGAAAATAAATTACATTTGAAAGTTATTTTAAATGGTAATATTTTACTGTTACTGTTTTGTTTTGTTCATTCTGATCAAATAAATGCAGCTTTACTGAGCATAAGAGACTTTTCTCAACAACAACAAAAAAATCTTATTGTCCCCAAACTTTTGAATATTAGTGTATACAATTGTGTGCATAATATATGCTGTTAGAAATATTTATGCATTTTGTTGCCAATTCATGTAATGCCTATCTAACAATTTTTTTGCCTGTTTTATTTTACACAGGACAGGCAAGTCAGTGAGCTTGCTCAGGATCTAGCTAACAAACTTGGTTTGAAAATCCGCAAAGCGTACGTCAGCCCTCAGGTTTGTCTTTTAGATTAAATTATATTAGTTTAAAATATTGATCATTTGCTAATTATATAGTTATATTTGTCCTAACATGACACTTTTTTTCATTTCAGCTTGATTCTACAACATCTGGAGCAGACAGCAATGGAGAAACTAATTCTCATACTGGGGAGGCAAGCTAAAAAAAACAAAAACAGACCTTCCCTATATTGGTCAATAAAGTAGTTAAAAGTACTATACAGGGCTCTACATAGCGACCATTCCGGGCGCATTTGCACCTGAAAATTACTGCGTGCGACTGTGAAAAAAAATTTAGGCGCACTGGTGCGAGTGACCCGATCGATTCTCATGAATAGATGTATAATATAATCAGAATAAAAACTACAACTGCCAAAGGGCATCAACACTGACTGAGCAACTGTTACGTTTTGTGCTGCAATCAACTGCTTTTCATGCCTTCTGTCAGCAGAGCATGTGCAAACAACGTGTGCGACGGACTACACTTCAAAGATTGTTTACAAGGTGAAACGGGTGTGACGCAGCCATGCACACTTACCAGACGCCTCGCGCTGATGTTTCTTTGCAGCCAAATCCAAATGAACTAGAAATACCACATTTGGATTATCATAAACAAGGTCGGAAATTAACGGGGGCTTGGGGCAAAAATGCCACCAAAAATTAATAAATAAATAATAATTTTTAAAAGCCCCTGTATGAGTTCTTGATTTAATATTTATCGGCTGCAGTCCACTTTTCGTGTGTTTAAAAATTACTAGATGTATATATGAGTGAGTGAGTACATCATGAATCCATTTTCCAAACCGTGTTTTTGTCTTATCCCGAATCACTACGATACACATATAATAAGTGTTTATATTCTGACTATTTTATTCCAGTTTGGGTCGCACAGCTGCAGAGGAGCACAGTCCCTGCCTGACTCACCATAGACATAAACAGAGAGAAGTAGCTCCGGCTGCAATGTTCTTCCGCGTGCAGTTCTATTTATTAAGCACCAGAGTGCCAAAAGTTACAGATTGATATTGCTCCCAATATTGGCATGATTGCAAATGTGATACTGATCTTGTACAAAAGTCCAATAGACAGGCTGATATTAAGTAACAACGTTTTAGCCACAATACTGTTTATTTTGTGAAACTACACCAGAACTGTTGCGCATCTCCAAGCGCTTCGATTCAAATTAATCTGCGTTTTGAACTATTGAATGAATGACTCTCACATAAAGACTTGATGTCACCTAACTACACCTAACAAACTTTTAAAGTTTAACTTGTACATAGCCTATTTCTGAAATCTAAAACTTATATTTAAAACATTCATACAACATTATTTACCCATGAGCTGCATTGAACAGTCTATGTAAATGTGTCTAAATGACACTTAAGAGCTGCTGTGCCACTTCTACAGTGCAAAGACTGATCTTTTGATACTGATTTCATTAGATTGGGAAGTCTGATTGTGTCTTATTGCTTTGAATTAAATTGAGTTTATTGTTTAAATTAACATTTTAAAAACAACTTTTCTATTTTAATTGAAGAAACAAGTGCTCCTCAAGAAAAATTGAGTTTATTGTTTAAATTAACATTTTAAAAACAACTTTTCTATTTTAATTGAAGAAACAAGTGCTCCTCAAGAAAATTTTTAGCGTAGAGCCCTGCTATAAAATTGGTTTATAAAATAAAAGCTATTTTGTAAAAATGAGAATTGCTTGATTTGGATTAAATTAACAAACCCTCTTGCTCTTTCTTTTCAGACCTCCTCAAATGGACTTGAGTCTTTGACTGATATTGGAGCAGGTATTTTTTTTTATAGCATATGCATTCTGTGTCAAATCAACCAGAAATTTGATTTTGGTCATATGTTTTTTTTTCTTCTGTTGATAGAAAAAATGAGATGCACATGAGCCACATATGGGCCGTAAAAATAAGACATCAAAAGAGAAGTTTGTTAAACAGAATCTAAAAGGACATTAAGAGATCTTTAATACTTGAGTTACAGGCATGCAAACAATAATTGCTTTTTCCTATTTTTGGTATTTAATGCAACAAAGATTGCTAAAGTCAACAGATTTTACTAATAGACCTACCAATCTCTGTGTAAAAATACAATAATAATGCTGCCATCTTTCAAAAGAAATTTTTACCCTTCTGTAATCTGGCTCCAAAGCTCTCATTTCGACCCCCCTTTACAAAACAGTGGCTTATTCAGTAGATATGCATCCATATCATTTCATATTTTGGCTTTCATCACTGTTAAAAAAAAATTTCTGAAGAAAGACAAACATAAATAAAAACAAAAATTGGAGCCTGGGAATATTCTGAAATTTGGTTGATTTGACATGGGACGTCACTATAGCATTTAAAATTATGGTTAAAAATATAATACTTTATGAGTATAATCATTAAGCAAATATGAATAGGTGAGTCAGTTTATTCATCTGTTTATCCCACAGACTCAACAAGTGCCCAATGCATCCCTGCCCCTCTGGCCACACCGATCCCAGTCAGTGATGACCCACAGATTCCCTCACAGAACCCAGTTGTGCCCCAAGACATGCCAGAAAGCCCAAGCCAGGAGCCATCGGGGAGGGTGCCATACTCTGTGCCTGTATCTGAACACATGGGTGAATGTGTGATGAATGAGGACACCTCGTGTCTGGACACCTTACTGGAAAGTATTCCCAAAGGAGCGGAGGTCAGCGTGGTGAGTGTAATGGAGAGCTGCAGGGAGGAACAGTAGAACATTGTTGCTCAATGTTGGATTGATCAATGTAAAAGCACTTAATATTTACTTGTCTCTCCATCAGAACCCAGTTCAGGGGGCCATTCCCACTAACCTACCAAACACTGCTGTGGGTATGAGGCCCCCATACTCTCCGGGTCTCCCAGCCTCCTCGGCTCAGCTCACGACTCCATTTTTCAACTCTACTCTCAGTCCCCTCCCCTCACTGGAGCCCTTCTCAGTGATAGGTCAAAGCGAAGCCTCTTCCCAGACGATGGACTCCCTTGGCTCCTTTAGCTCTGGAACTGGAGACACTGCAGGGAAGGGCGGGTCTGGATCACTGAGCACAGGAGGACTGGATTCCCTCTCTGAGTACACACTTCCTGGTGAGTGTTTTAACTGACTTGGTGTGTGATACTACCGTTCAAAAGTTTGGAAAGAAATTCATACTTTTATTCAGCAAGGATGCATTAACCTGAACAAAAGTGATAGTAAAAGCATGTATAGCACTATAAAATATGGCAATTTTAAATAAATGCTGTTCTCGAACGCATTATTCATCAATGTATAAGTTTCCAGAAATATATTAATCAACACACTTGCTGTCTAAATTGATTATTAATAAGAATTTTTTTCTTGAAAAACAAATCAGCATTATTAGAATAATTTCTGAAGGTTTATGTGACAGTATGAAGGTTTATGTGAGTAATGGCCGCTAAAAATTCACCTTTGCCATCACCGGAATAAATTACACTTTATAATATGTAATTATTTGGAAAACAGAGATTTCACAATATTACTGGGATTTGTTGTGTGCACATTTTTGCCTTTGAGATGGGATAGTATAGAGAACTAACAAGACGCAAAGTGGGAGAGAGATGGACAGGGTCATAAAAGTTACCCGAGTCGGGACTCAAAGTCAAGTTTCCCTAATTGTAAACGCATTTTATCCCATTCATTTTCCTTTCCTTACAAATCTTAGGTGGACGAATCTCTCACAGTTTCATCCCCAGTTTGCGTAATCATAATGCCGCCAATGCTGTGAGTCTTAACTGTTCTGTTCTTAAGTCTTACTTATGAAATCTTCAATGTAAATTTCTTTAAATGTTTTGTGCTAAACTGTCCTTTGCTTCCAACAGAATGGCCCGGTCGGTACCAACCTTTCACTGCTGTCACGAAACCCTTTGGCTGCCACACATGAGTTCAGACAGGCCTGTAATGCTTGCTACAGTCGCATAGGTGCTGTATCCCTTAATGTATGATGTGAAAAAAGAGGTACATATCGGAAATATTTCTAAACATATTATACGTGTCTGAAAGAGGTGGAATTTTTTTTTTTAAATTAGGGCCTCGGGTCATGGACTACCATTATCAGCCTGATGCAGCGCATCGCTGCAAGAGAGATGTGCTGCTCTGTCGCCTCAAATCCTCAGACGACCCCACCTGGAAAAGGGTGCGACCTCGTCCAGCTCGTAATAACTTTCTTGGGGCGTTTGTTCTCTGCAAAGGTATGGCTCTGTTTATTGAATACTGTGTATTGGATAGATTTTTCAATTTAGGGATGGACAAATTTTGGTTTCCAATTAGTGTTTTAGTTTTTTTTCCGTTATCATTCTATCTTTGCAGAGGTACAAGAGCGTCAAGAGTGCCAGTATGGTGAAAACTGCACTTTTGCCTATTGCCAGGAGGAGATAGATGTGTGGACCCAAGAGAGGAAGGGAGCTCTAAGTCGTGAGCTTCTGTTTGACCCTCTGGGTACCAATGAACGACGGGCCCTCAGTGTCACCCGTCTCCTTCAGCTCCATATGGGCATGTTTATGTTCCTCTGTGAGGTAATGTGTGCCTTCATATTTAAGTCCTTATTCAAGTCGTTTTTGTCAGAGGTGGAAAGAGTAATAAAATATTCTATTCAAGAAAAAGTACTATTACTTCAATGAAAATTTACTTAAGTACAAGTAAAATTACCAGTCTAAAAATCTACTCAAGTAAAAGTGTAAAGTAGTACATTTAAAATGTACTCCGAGTAAAATGTCTAATCAACTAAATTCATGATGAATTAAATTAACAACTTATTTTTTATCATTAATTTATTTAAATGTTTAAGAATAATAGGGTCCTTTTGAATTTTTTATTTAATACAAATATATTATCAAAAACAGTGGCAATCAAAATGTAACCGTTTTATCCTTTTATTTTTTTGCAAAGTGCTGCAAAACAGAGATTGACTAAATTAAATCGAACTAAATTAACCATGGATTAAAAATATATATTCTTAAATAATGTTTAAATTATGTATTATTATTATTGTGACAAGTACATTCTATTGTAGGGCTACAATAGTAATATATTTCTGTCATAATTTCTTTTAATTTGACGTGTTGTAGTGAAGACCTGTTTCAGAGTGTATTTGACTATGGTTTTTATTCAAATAAAATTATTAAAAATGCTCATTAGGGGTCCTCTCCGATCAGCTCTGGAAATGTTCTTGTGTTCATGTCCAAATATGGTTTGAGACATTAAAAACACCATGAGCATCACGTGTACTTGAGTATGTAGTAAACGAAATGGCAATGCTCATTCACTCAGCAGAACAAGCAGATCATATATTTATATAGCAGTGTTTTGCGCTTTAATATTCACAGGCCGGGGGATGTCCAAAGCAGGGTGCAGGATGTGAAATTTTGAATAGCCGATATGTATTGGCCGCCAATTTTTGATTCATTTACATATCGGTGATGGTTTATTAATTAACTGCGTGATGGCACTGAACTGTATAATGCCTGTTGCATAATCCAAGATTATAATGTAATATTCCTGCTGCGCTGCTGTCTGCGTTTTAATGTTAATCAAACAACAAAAGACCAAAAACAAAACAAAAAACGCTCACTACTCGACTAAATAACTTTCATAAGGATTCTTTCCACGAATGCACACAATTCACAAGCGTGTAATGAACCGCGGATGTCGTACCAAACAGTTCAATATTATATTGAGAATTGTAGCATCCCTAATGCATACGATTACATATGCCATTGCTTGTTTCTGCAACTTCTTTTCATGTGTTTTGATCAGGAGATTCAGTAATCTTTCAGAAGATATCATAGCACCCACTAGCATATAACAGTGAAAACACGGAATCCCAGCAAATTCTGTGTTTGGCTGGGAAGCGTTTTCTCACAAATAACGGAAAATTGTGCCAATAATGGTTTGGTGTGGAAAGAGTTAATACTTGTCTCACACCTAGAAATGTTACATTCTTGTTTAGAAAACCAGCAAAACTAAGTTGTTATTCTGGCCCCTGCTTTTCTGTAGGAATGTTTTGACAGTAAGCCTCGTATCATTAGCAAGCGAAGCAAAGAGAATCTTGCTGTGTGTTCCAACCTCACTGCACGACATCCCTTTGACGATAACAAGTGAGTCATCATTTCCCAACTTATGTCTTTTTATCCCTCGCTGTATTAAGGCTTGAATCACTAATATGATTTTGCAACACTTAAGTGGGATCGCATTATATTTCCTCTAATATTTTTGTCTCTTATAATGCTGGACAGGTGCCTGGTGCACGTGGTTCGCTCAGCAAACGTGCGCTACAGTAAAGTACGCCCTCTTCACCCACTCTGCCAGTTTGACGTGTGCCGCCATGAGGTGCGATATGGCTGCCAGCGGGAGGACAGTTGCTCCTTTGCACATTCAGTCATAGAACTCAAGTGTTGGGTGCTTCAGCAGGACACAGGTACATAAGACGTGCTATAATAATATTTGTGTGCATGTACACTGCAGTCTACTGTTTTGCCTTATACTTATGATTTTGTTTATGCTGTTTTTTTTTTTTTTTTAAAGTGGCTCTATGTAAGTTTTTGACTCTACTAAAGCATAAAAATACCATATGTTTGCAGATATTTAAGAAACATGCTGAGTTAACATACTTGTATATCTGAAAAACAATACTATAGTCAATTATCCTCCTGTGAAAATGTGCGTTCCGTGTCGGAACTTCTGTCTTTGTTTTGGTCTGTGTAACACACCCACTGTCAGTTTATCCAATTGTATTTCGGCAACCCGGGTTGCCAGTTGCGGCAAACACTGCGTATTTTATTTCAGTTTAGTCCAGTCATGGAAGCTGCCAAACGAAAGGGGTCCGAGTCAGAGAGCGAACTCCTGTCCTAAAGAATTCCTTGGCATCCATCCAAAAAACTGTATGATAAATGTTATAATAAAAGCATTGCGTCCCCTAGCGTAATGCTACGCAATATGAGAGTACTCTCGAAAAGGAGATTTTATCTCCTTCAGCGACTTAGCCTTCTTTGATCTCTGGAAACTTGAAGCTGCCGTAGAACAGCACTCAGCGGAACCTCGTGCAGCCCTGAGGATGTCGGATTCGGACATTTATCCGGCGTTATATCCTTATTGCTAAGCCTAGCAGCCGAGGGCGTCTTTTGTTAACAGCTGCAACAAGAGTGCTGATGAAACCCAGCGTAATTTAAAAATACTACTGTTAATGTGTGGCAAAATTTAGTTTTAAGACTTTTCAGGCGATAATGTACTTGTGTAAAGCTCAGATCTGTGGTTTATTTATAAAGAGAGTGCCTGTTTGAATATTTTAAATGTAAACGAAAAGAGGCAGGGTTGTATTTTATGACATATTTCATTTTATTGTAGACAAAAATATACATAAAGATAACCGGCACCTTCTCCACTTTCAGGTCTTGCTACTCGTTTGGTCAGCTGTCCAAAAGGCACTTGACGTAGGGTGTTTTTATCAGAAAAAGGCGTTTGCGTTTAAAAAAGCGCTCATGGCTTTTTTGAAAACCGGGTTTACTCCATAGGATTATAATGTATAACAGATGCTGACAGCTTCAAAAAATATGTCAAGTGTGAACGCAGCCTTAGGCTCGCTGCTTTCCATCGTCAGGTGCGCTCGTTCCTGCTGGTGTCATCAATCTGGCAACGTGTGTGCTTCAAGTCTGAGGAGGAGGGGGCCGGGTGAAAAAAAAACCCCTGCTCCAATATTTTTAATTTGGATTGAAATACCTAGTTTAACCACTGGGTGTCCATCCTACATAAAACCCCTTTAAATGTTTGGCTGCATTTTGCAGTGTGCCATCCATTAATTTCAAAAACTTTATTTGAAGCAGTCATATGATGCCTTTTCCTTTACCTTTAGTGTGTAATGTATCTTTTTGAGCATGTATATGATCTGCAAAGTTACAAAGCTCATAATCTCCCACAAAGGTTTTTTCTTCTTCTATCCTATAGAGAACACTGATCCAGACCTGCTTAAAACACCTCGCCCTCGTCAAAGTCCAGATATTACTTCCTCAAATATCTACGTCACAATGTGAAATATAAGCATATACACTGTATTGCCAAAAGTAGTGGGACAACCCTCCAAATCATTGAATTCAGGTTGCAATCACTTCCTTGGCCACAGGTGTATAAAATCAAGCAGTCATGCAGACTGCTTCTACAAACATTTGTGAAAGAATGGGTCGATCTTAGCAGCTCAGTGAATTCAAGCGTGGTATCGTGATAGATTGCCACAAGTCCATTCGTGAAATTTCCTCACTACTAAATATTCCACAGTCAACTGTTAGTGGCTTGGCCCCTTAGATCCACTGAAAGGAACTCTTAATGCTTCAGCAAACAAAGACATTTTGGACAATTTCAACTCTGTGGGAACAGTTTGGGGATGGCCCATTTCTGTCCTAACATGACTGCGCACCAGTGCACAAAGCAAAGTCCATAAAGACATGGATGAGCGAGTTTGGTGTGGAGGAACTTGACTGGCCTGCACAAAGTCCTGACCTCAACTCGATATAACACCTTTAGGATGAATTAGAGTGCTGACGGCAAGCCAGGCCTTCTCGTCCAACATCGGAACCTGACCTCACAAACGTGCTTCTAGAAGAATGGTCTCAAATTCCCATAAACACACTCCAACTCTTCTGTGAAGGCTTTCCACAAGGTTTAGAAGCTGTTATAGCTGCAAAGGGTGGGCCAACTCCATATTAAACCCTATGGATTAAGAATGGGATGTCATTAAAGTTCATGTAAAGGCAGGCATCCCAAAACTATTGGCAATATAGTGTATGCAAGCATAATACAGCCAATAAACAAAATAATGAACTTTTAAAATGGCATCACCCTTTAAATTACATAAATTAATTAACACTTTTATTCAGCAAGGATGCATTAAATTGATTAAAATTGACAGTAAATGTATGTTACAAAAGATTCTATTTCAAGTAAAAGGTGTTCTTTTAAAAATTGTATTCAAAGAATCCTGAAACAAATGTCATGGTTTTTAATAAGAAATGTTATTTGGATGCAGGAATAAATTAAAATTTTAAATAAATGCAAAAAAAATTGTAACAATGTTTTAAAATATTACTTTTACTGTATTTTTTAACAAATAAATGCTGTCTTCGTGATCATATGATGCTTTTCAAAAACCTTAAAAAAATCTTACCAAACCCATACGTTTTCTAGTGTAGGGCATTACTGTCACTTTCGGTGCCATTTTTGCCCTACACCCGATTTATTACTGTCTTTGACAATTGAAAGCTTAGTTTTCGTTTGTGTTTATGTCTTTCCCATCAGGTATTACCCATGAGGAAATGGTGCAGGAGTCAAAGAGACACTGGCACCGATTGGAACAGAATGCACAGAGACAGAAGGTGAGGCTTTGACAAAGAACATCACTGTGCTGTCTCACGAACGCTCATCATTGCTGAAATATAGTCCTTTTATTTGATTGCTTTGTGTTGGTTCAAGTCTGGATTACAAAACAAGTCTTTCTTTCTTTATCCTCCTCTTCAGCCCATGCTCGGGCCGCACCAGCCCAGTGGGAGCAGCAGTAACAGCAGTGCTGTCAGCGGCAGTGGCGTGGTCTCTGGAGGGGTGGGAGGAGACTGCCTTGGGGGCGGAAGCACAGGAGGAGGTGGAGGAGGACTTGTAGGATGCGGTCGAGGACGCGGCCTGAATCTGAAGATGAAGTTTGTGTGTGGACAATGTTGGAGGGAGGGCCAGGTCAATGAGCCAGACAAGTCACTGAAGTACTGCACTGCCAAAGCCAGGCACAGGTTAGATTCCCTTATTCAAGAAGGCATCATCTTACCACCAGGATGCTCATTAAAAATTTAACATGCCTATAATGTTTACTGGAACTGTTGTAATGTAACTGCTTTTAATAGTAGATTGCATCTTTGCTGTGTAATTATGGTATAAAGCTTCTTTCTGCTTTGTCTGTTCTACCCAGCTGGACAAAAGAGCGCAGGGTGTTGCTAGTGAAATCATTTGAGAAGAAAAAGTGGGTGGTAGTGCGACCGCTGCCTTTTTCCCGTACCTACCCCCAACAATATGATGTAAGTCAGTCCTTTGTTGATTAAATTGTGACCGCAAACAGAAACCGTTTTGTCAGGTTCTTCAGATAAGCAGGTTGTAGTTTTGACACTGAGCTGCAGTGTTGTTCTCATGATCTGTTAAACATGATGCCATGTAATATTTATGATAATGGAAGTTCTTATGCCTATGGTTAATTAAGCAATATGGGCTGCATCCGAAATCGCATGCTTCCCTACTATATAGTAGGC
Source organism: Romanogobio albipinnatus (assembly GCA_023566225.1). Lineage (NCBI taxonomy): Eukaryota > Metazoa > Chordata > Actinopteri > Cypriniformes > Gobionidae > Romanogobio > Romanogobio albipinnatus. The sequence continues at coordinate 25,063,939 of CM042257.1, read as the reverse complement.
GAGAGACCGCTATGCAACTGACGCTGGTAGGTCGTTTGATAATGACAACATGGTGAATGTAGTGTGTCTGGATTAAATTCATACTATATGGAACAGGGGTGTCCAATCCTGATCCTGGAGGGCCACTGTCCTGCAAAGTTTAGCTCCAACCCCAATTAAACACACCTGAACCATTTAATCAAGGTCTTATTATGGATACTAGAAACTTCTAGGCAGGTGTGTTGAGGCAAGTTTGAGCTAAACTTTGCAGGACGAGTTTGGACACCCCTGATATAGAACATACTTTTTTAGAAGTCGCGAAGTAATTACTTATTCAAAAGAAGTACCTACTCAAAAAATATGCGATTTCGGGCGCAGCCACAGTGTCTGTTCTATAGATTCTATCAACACCAATTCAGAGTATTATATAATGATTCTGTTCAGACAGAGATAAAAGGTTGTTGAATACATATTTCCAGTAAATATCTTAATATCATTGTAATTATTAGGGCTGGGTATCAGTAAAGATTTCACAATTCAAATCTTATTTACAAGTTCTTAATTTGATATGCCACAGATTCATTTGTCAAAATTTCATGTAGGCTACATATTAAGCTTGGGAACCGAACTCTATACTTTTAATGGCACCGACCGAATTTAGTCGGTAGTTAAATCGGTAGTTTAGTACCAATTCACATTAAATCAATCTGTACCAAATTTCAATTAAAAAAAAATTTACATAGTGTGCCTTTAAATAAGACCACACTAACCGGCAAAAATATAAAGAATATATAACCCAGTATATATACATTTAGCTTAATGAGCCTCTCTAGATTTATTTTCTTTCTAGTTAACTAATGAGCTTACTTGCTTAACTAACTTACATGTGATATATATCAGTAAGTTTTACTGTTTTATTCAAACACACCTTATGCTAATTCATGTTTATTTTGTGGTGTATCTAGTAGTAAAATGGAAGAATTAATTGCTTCAGCGATCCGTCGTGCCACAAAGAATGTCAAAAAGACAATTATTGTTTCAATTTCTTGATATAATTGACTTTGAAAACTGAGACTTTTCATATCATAAAGCACAATTATTGGATGGCAGGCATGCTACAAATAGTGTTTAGTGAAGTTTAATTTGTGAATCGACTGAAAACAACATAGACCAAAAGATTGCTTCTTGTGATAAAATGAAGATTGGTTAAATCGGAAGATGTTTCAGCCCCCCACACTTTTTATCAATTCAATCTCAATTTAAAGGAAGCACTAATCTTAAACAGATTTTTTTTTTAATCCCTGGAAGATTTGCCAGCGAACAATTAACTCTGAAGAGTTGGATCGTTTCCAGTTGAAAATTACTGAAATGAACTGAGAAATGTTTTGTTTTTTGTTTTTTTATACAGTATTTTTTTTATTTTTATACTGTCCTCTATGACTATCTATTTGTGCTTGCAGATGTGTGTTCATGTCATGAAACAGAAGAAGTGCCACTATATTGGGAACTGTTCTTTTGCGCACAGTTTGGAGGAGAGGGATGTGTGGACCTATATGAAAAACAACAGCTGTGAGAATGCACTTCCTTAAACAAATTTATTCATAGCTTAAGTTATTAATGCATTTGTTGTTTTGTGGGTGTGGTCCAGTGATGTTTCTATAATCCATTATAGCGTTTTAACATGAGCGGTGTATCTTTCTGTGCTTTCTTAAGTGAGAGACATGCAGCAGATGTACGAGATGTGGCTATCGTTGACCAATCAGAACCGGCGTGCAGATGGCACCCTCATGACTCCACCCCCAGAGGAAAAACAGATCGCCATGCCAACTGACTATTCTGAGTCAATGGTGGGTGGCTGCAGAGGAAAATTATTTGTTTATCAGATTTAAGGCCTTTTCAGACCAATAGCTAGCCTATAACTATATTAGCGTCCACACCAACACTCAATATCATTGTTTATTCTAACTGTGCGTTCACACCGCCGCCGGCAAGAGCGTCAAACTTCGCTCTGGCCGCCCTGCCATCGACGCTGTAGAAAGATTCGTGGACGCGCTGCCGCTCTGACGTAGATCGAATGCTTGGTCTTTTTTAAAACTGTATTTAAAGGGGCTGCAAAGCAAACAATCATGTTGATCGAGGTTTGTGCAGACTGACCACAGGTAGGGTATAACTGTATAATATAACCTCATGGGATCATTTAAATGTGTAAGTTTAAAAAAAGCAAATCGATGGAAAGAACTTAACAATTATAGTTACATGTTTGCTAACGAAATAAACCAATTAAAAGCCATTTGTGTGGTGTATAAATAAGTTTGCGCGTTTTCTTATCAAACCCGCCGCACCAGCAGTGATCAACCTCACCTCTATTTTGCTGGGGAACTAATGTGGTCAGAACCAAAGTTTACAGCACTGCGTTCTCTAGAATCCTCTGAAGCGGAGCACTTCTATATTCCCATTGGTTGCCGCCGGTTGCCTCCGAACCGCGTCATAGCTCATTACCATAAAGTTGACCTGATTCCAACTCTCCTCGACGCCCAAATCGTCCAAGACGCGCCGCGCCGCTCTCGCTGCCGGGCTCCCATTGAAAATGAATGACTTCCGGCCACTTTGACGCTCTCGCCGTTTTTTTTTTTTTGCCGTTAAGGTTTTTATTGTTCATTAGTTGGATAGTTGTGGCGTGAACTCTGCTACTTTTATATTAATAACTATATTTGTATCGCTATACTTACTGTCCTTGGTGTGAATGTCCCTTTATCCTTTCTAACAGGTTGGGCGACGGATGTCTGGTGGTGGAGGGGATCTGTGACCTGGGCCAGAAGTGTGCAGTTACAGGCAGTCTGGATGAGTCTTTCTGTTCAGATATCAGCCCTTACACACTCTTTCAGTGCCACTCTGGGAAGTACCAAGCTCTGTTGCCCTTCAGGGCAAGGGTGCCTGGCTATAGGACTCACACACTGATTGTTGCCACATACACACACCACATGCTATTTCACTCATTATCTTACACGTGCCCACTCACTGACATGACACTTGGCACAGGCCTGTAGGGTGTCATGTATGTGAGTGCACACTGGTACTTTTACAGCTAACTCAAGTAAGGGCAGTTTTTACGTTACGTTATGAGGAGTTGATGGCGTTTCCACAGTGCTTTTTAAACCCAAATCTAAAACCAACTGGTTCTCCCTGTATCAAATCAAAGCACATGTCATGAAGGCCACTCGTGTTTCAGTCAAGTATGTGGTGTCAGATGACAGATTAATGATTTCTGTCTGAATTTATGAAGTGGTGCTTAACTCTCTGTTCCTGCCATATTGGTAGAAGAGTTTGAATGTACAGCCAAAAGTGGCCATTTACAAGAAATTTGAGATTTGTTTAGATGTCGAATGTATTTGATACACCAAGGCAATTAATTATGGACTAAGGAAAAAGCCCCCCAACGACCTGCGTAGATGCTTGCATAATGCCAGTCACAGATCTTGCACTGACACGCATTCATTTCCTCAATCTTTCGGATTGCACTGAGTGACAGTTTGGCAGTGCTTGAAAAAGAGTAGGATAGAATGCACTTGAGGGCTGTTTGCAGTCTGGAGTGATCTGACAAGTTGGATTGAAACACTTTGTATTCACTTTCGTTTTTGTTTTTGCTTTGAGTGATTGATGGTTGGAATATGTTCTTGTGTTTGTCTCGTTCGAGCTATTAGATTGGGCTTTTATATGCGTAATCTATAAAACCCATAAACATGCTACTAGGAGACTCCTGTTCACCACAGTTCATCGCGGGCCAGTAGCTCATTAGTTTTCCATATTTAACGTTTCATATTAAGAGCATGAATGGAGACACATTAGCAAGAAAATAGGCAAAAGAGTTCCACTTGCCCTGCCTATGCCTAGTTACATTCAAAATATACTGCCAAGACATGCAGTGCTACCCTTAGTATGCCTTGTCCTAACTTTCAGTGGACATGATATATATATATATAAATATATATACACAAACACACAAGCACGCGCACACACACACACACACACATATATCTACTATATTGGCATACTACTAATGATTATTGATAACTTAGCAGTTAAGCTTAATTAAGTATAACCTTACCTTGTATTGATTACATAGAACTTCTTGTTATTGAGCTATGCTATATGACCTGTATTGCTGATTAGATGGTTAGTAATTTTTTTTTCTTATGAGTCACTACAGAAGTGTCCGTTTTGTGAGGTCTAGATGAGAATCTGCTTCCCCAAACTGCCTATGTTTTAAACCCTGAAATGGTTTGTTGTAAAAAATAATACTAATTATAAAAAAATAGAATCATGTTTGTACCTTTTGTTGCATTGAATTTTGGGGTTTAAATGACGTGTGAAAGCGCAGATTTGGGCCTGGTAGCAGATTCCAGCTGGTGTGGATATTGAGAGGGACATTCTGGAGTGACCTAGTACGCTTTACCGAGGGATCATATTATTACTACTGCTATTATTATGATGATGACAGTGATGATAATGATTGTCATTATGACTACTTCTATCTTCCTATATGCTATTGATATATGTATATGTTAATTGCTATGTATAACACTTTAAATATATGTATCCATGTATGAATATAATACTTAACAGTGAATTATGTCTATGTATGCTTAGTGAGCTGTCCAGAAAAGAGGAATTGAGATCCTAGGGTAGTCTTTTTTTTTTCTTTTTTTTCTTAAACCTAAACGTAATGAAAAGGAAGCGACACCATTAGATAGAGCGTCATGCATTTGTGGTGTTTTAGTTAGTCTGTTTTCTGAAACTTGGGATCTCTTTTAAGAGGGTTTATAAAGCGGTTGTAGTAAAGAGACGTCTTTAAAAATGACATGCCTTAGCAAATTCCCTCTGCACCATATTCTTCATATAGATTTTGATTCGACTCTCACAGTGCTGTGACGGAACACAAAGCATACATGGATATTTGTTTGTCTGCATAGCGCCTTATACATTTATATACAATTATAAATACCTTAACAAATAATCCTACTCTTTCAGTATAATGATATATAAACTGTTAGACAACTTGTGTAAGGAAATAGGGGAGGGAAGTGTATCGTAAATGTTCTCTGACTGACAATGGAGACTGGTTTTGCGCACAACTCGCATCTAAAATATTCTGAGGAACATGATCATGCTAGATCATGGTAGAGCCGAGGTAGTGTGCATAACCGTAGAGATAAAGAAAACACAACCTGAGAACCAAGAAGCTCAGTTAACAGTCTCTCTTGATCAAATAAGAGATGGAGTTGGCAATCATTCATATTCATTTCAAAGGGTTAGAACTGCTGTCCATTGACTATCTGAAGGCTGCAGTAATTACTCGCCATCCTCGTTTTCCACTTGAGTTTATTTTATCACAGAACTGGAATGTTCTGGGCTTTCTGGACCGACGCCAAGGAAGATTGCCCATTTTTAAAATGACCTTTGTGTTTCAAACTTTCTGGATGGAGTGTAAATCAGAAATATGTTCATCATAATCCGTGTTGAGCCTGAAAAAGACAACGTGGGATTTAGCTAATGTTGGATTGTATTGGTTGAGACATTTTTGTTAAGATGGCTTTATTTTTCACCTGCGAAGATAACCAGTGAAATTCAGGGGTTTGAAAAAACGAAAAGGTAAAACAACAATGCCTCTTTTTGTACTGTATTTTTACATTTGTTTGTTTTGTTTCTCATTTTTCTCCCTGCTTGGAAGTGATATATTGATCACAGTGGACCAAATCTCATGAAAGTGTTTAACAATAAATAGACCGTTTTAGAAAATGTGAGATGTTGTTGTTGTTGTTTTTATTGAATTACTTTTAAAGACGTTCAATCAAAAAGTTGTGACTTCCAACATGTTAGCTTTGAATCAGAATCAGAAAGAGCTTTATTGCCAAGTGTGCTTGCACACACAAGGAATTTGTTTTGGTGCTGAAGCTTCCAGTGCACATTTACAATACAAACACGACAAGAACATAGTAATACAAATTCTAAGAATAAAAATATGAAAATAGTATAAAAGTTACGTTTAGTCAGAATAAACATTTACAGATTATGAACATATTTACAGTATTTGAGTAGTATGAATATATAAATAATCTCAAAGAAGATTGCACTAAACAGTCAGAGTATTGCACTTTAGGGGGTGGGGTATGGGTATTTAACTGTTGGGAAGAAACTGTTCCTGTGCCTAGATGTTCTAGTGGCCAGTAATTGGAGTCGCCGTCCTGATGGTAACAGTTCAAACAGGTGGTGTCCAGGGTGAGCGGAGTCTGTGATGATTTTACCTGCTCTCTTCCTCACTCTGGAAGAGTACAGGTCCTGAAGGGTTGGCAGGGGTGCACCAATAATCCTTTCCGCAGTCCGGATTGTGCGTTGTAGTCTCCTGATGTCAGATTTGGTAGCTGAACCAAACCAGACAGTGATGGAAGTGCATAAACTGATTCAATGACAGCCGGGTAGAACTGAATCTGCAGCTCCTGTGGGAGGTTGAACTTCTTCAGCTGACGAAGGAAGTACAGTCTCTGCTGGGCCTTTTTCACAATGGAGTCCATGTGATTGTCCCACTTCAGGTCCTGAGAGATGGTAGTGCCCAGGAACCTGAATGACTCCACTGCTTCCACAGTGCTGTTCATGATGGTGAGTGGGGGAGAGCTGGGCTGTTCCTCCTGAAATCCACTATCATCTACACTGTTTTGAGCGTGTTGAGGTTAATTCTATCCTGGGGTCCGTTCTTCGTACCTCGCTAACTCAGTTAGCCGGATTTGATTGTTGGCGATTTGTCATGATCTTGGATTGTTTGGATCTTCGACGCTCATCCTGGATTTGCTGTCATAGCTACAGGTCCGTAAACTTAAACCTGCTCGAAAGCGGCTTATTTCATGTAAACAGGATTAGATTGCATCTTGAGGTGATACTTAAAATCTGTCCCAGCCACTTCTACTTTATTACAAGAGTTCATTACTGAACCAGGGACAATGTGGAATTTGCCAAGTTTTTTGCCAGGTGGCTTTTTTAATTATATGATGTCATTACGTTGCTCTCTTGACGCCAGCCAATCGCTGCATTGCTGATCATGGTTTCGAGTATCGATGCATCTGCCCTCTTCAGGGAACACAAGAACGCGCAGTAATATAATATTAGAACCAAATTAGCCAGACATCAGTTATCACGATTAAAAGATCTGGGATCTGTCAAATCATCTCAGATGTATTAAGCGAGGTACGAAGAAGAATCACTTGGATTACATCATTCTCATTGGATTATAAGAGCAGACAAAAGGAGGGAAGAAGTGCTTCCAATCATTGTGTTATTGTTTTAGCAATTGTTGCCTCCAAAGAAAACATGCACCCATCATTGCTTTACAATAAAATGTCATCACAAGCAAGGAATATGCTGCAAAGAATATTACACCTGAAAGAACCATTTACTGGATCAGCAAGAACTTCAATGAAAGAGGTTCAACTGCAGTGAAAAGGCTTCAGGACGTCTCAGAGTTCCCAGCAAGCACCAGGACTGTCTCCTCCTGAGGAGTCCACTATGGATCCGTGCCACCACCAAAGCAGAGCTTGTTCAATATTGGCAGCAGGTGAGTGAGAGTGCGTCCGCACACACAGTGAGGCCAAGACTTTTGGACAATGGCAATGATGTCAATAAGGCCAGTAAAGAAGCCACTTTTCTCCATGAAAGACATAGCTTGAAATTCTACAGGAAGTACAAGGATTGGGCAGCAGAAGTCTGGTGCAAAGTTATTTTCTCTGAAGCCGCCTTCTGAATTTGAGACATCTGGAAAAGATTGTCTGGAGAAGAAAAGGTGAACGCTTTTGTATGATTCCTGTGTTGTGCCAACAGTGAAGTGTCCTGAGACCATCCATGTGTGTGGTTGCTTTTCACCCAAGGGAGACTCTTACAATTCTGGCCAAAAACTCTACCATGAGTAAATAATGGTATCAAAACATACTGCAAGAGCAACTTCTCCCAACTGTCCAGGAGCATTTTGGTGATGATCCATGCATTTTCCAGCATGATGTGGAACCATGTGACAAGGCAAGAGTGATAACGAAGTGGCTTTGAAAGTTTGGATCCATGGCCAGGCAACTCCCCGGATCTAAATCTCATAGAGAACCTGTGGTAAATCCTCAAAAGGCGAGTGGACAAACAGAAGCCCACAAATTGTGGTCCACTCCGAGCACTAATAAGGAAAGAATGGAGCGCCATCAGTCAGGATTTGGCCCAGAAGTTGATATCCAGCATGCCAGAGTGAATTACAGAGGTTATGAAGAAGGGTCAACACTGTAAATATTGACTCTTTGCATATATTTAATGTTTTTACCAATAAAAATCTTTAAAACTTATGAAATGCTTACTGTCTTCCAGTATACCACAGAAATGTGAACAAATGATCTACAATTACTGAAGCAGCAAACATTGCAAAACAAAAATTATGTCTCTACCAATCAGTAGCAGGGCAAAAGGTGGTGGTGACAAATCTAGACTTATGTTCTTGACCCAGACACACAACTATCCCCCATCTCCACCAACCGGCCGGGACACAATTTCAACCTCACCACGCCAGACACGTGACTGACAACTATGGCAAGTAGACTATATGCATGGCAGTATGGCAAATGAGTAGTCTGTCCGAGTATGCAGTATTCATGAAACAGTAGATGAGCAATACCGGGCCTATTTTAACCCTCTAGTGCACATGTTGCCCTCAGGCAATGGAAAGTTTTCTTAAGCCTCATGTTCAGTACATGTTTCTTTAAATGATTGAAACAAATAAGAATGGTCAAAAAAGTATCAACGGATATTACAATAAGGTGTGGGAGTCACTATCAAGCACAATTTGAAGGTGGGACATACATTTCTGAAACATGGTTATGGGTTACAGGAGCACACACTAATCTTATTTAAAATGACATGAACCTTAAATAAAAATGTGTGTATGAAGGTGTAGAGAAGCCTTTGAATTTTTTATTTTATTTTGCATGTTCAGAAAAAGAGTTCTGAGGCAACATTATATGCGATAAGGGGTACTTTTCAAGGATGTTTTTGCTGACAATATGGTTGGATGTTGTCACATCACGTAGTGCACAATATAAGCTCTATAGTTATTTTTGATTTCTTTACATTTTTTAAAAAGATTTGTGATTTTTGTATTGCTCTCTGACCATTGTCTTATATGTGAATTCATAATTTTCTGTATGATTCTGTACCATTGTTGCACAACATTGCCCTGGCCTAGGGCCTTAGAAATTGGGTTGGGGGTAAAAAAAAAAAACGTTTATCAATAAAATGTTTCCAAATGAACCAATAATGTATTTGAAATAAATGCTATTTACCATCAAAATGTTTGCAGTTGAGTTGTTTTTTGGGTTTTTTGCATCTGTGTCATAGATCTGTGTTTAATACGTCAAAAGAATATAGAGGTCAAAGATGACATTTGTATTAGCCTGTGCATGGAAACATTCATACTTTTAACTAAGTCTTTTAATTTTTTTAAACACGACATTTAATGTCTGACTCTCTGTCGCTGGAAAGTGAATGACACAGATAGCGCCGTGGAAAAGGAATTTTTGCCCACACTTTCGTAACTGACTGACACGCATATGTTTTAGCCTTAGATAACATGTCTTGATCTCTATTGGCTCGCGGGGTGAATACGTACAGCTGAAGTGACCAATAAACTACCGCGCCTCATTGACTATTAACAACACGCAGACTGAAACGATATTCATTGGTCAAAACGTTCAACCCTATGAAAATAAGGAGATTTGAGGTGGGACTAGTTAAGTAACTTCGTGGTTAGACCTTGTGACCGCAATAAAAAGTTTAAGAATTCTGTGTCGTGCGTCAAATTACTCCTCATGAGAGAGACGTTTTGATTAATTGAAAGCTCTGATTAATCCCTAGCTCTTCAGATACAGATACTGTTTTGACATGTCTTTAGAAATTCCGGAGATATTCAAAGCCTTGCTTGAGCACCCATTCTCTGTCCCTTCGATTGATGACAACGGTAAGACTTTCTCTGTTGACTCGATACATGTAAATCGGGACACACCTATGTACATGTATTCCCACTATATCGTCTGTAATTTCCACAATTGGCATGCTACAGGATTGTACTTGTGTTGTGACATTAAACACTATGCATACATTGCATTACTAACAGTGATACTCTGTATTTGCAATTACACTGGATATTATAGCAAAATTACATTAACCTAGTTTTTCCTTCTTCCTCAGTAGGGCCTGTTCAAATTTACATATTTATTTATTTATTTAGCAAATTATCCTTTGCATCTTAACAGCATGCATCTGCATAGATTACATCAAGTAATTGCCTAAATCAAATGCAAACATGACAAACTTTTTTCACTAGGATAAATTGTGGGAAAGCATCTTCAGGGCGATATGATTTTGTCATTTATCTGTGGGACTGATATTTTGAATATGATGACAGGTCTTTTTACATGTTAATACAATGTGCAAATAATATAATTGTGAGCTGTGTTAATTTGTAATGCATCATATAGAACAGATCATGATATATGAACGAATAACACAAATTGTACATCACCTGTCGAAAACTCAAGGGGAAGATAATTACAACTCATTCACATGTGAGACATGCGATGTTTGTACCTTTTCTGCTTCGCGATTGGTCTGCATGAGTATGAGCGCACGTGCGAGGCCTTGCTGGATAAGACACGGGCTGTTCTCCCGCGAGACACACGAGCTCATTAGAGCAATGACGAAGCATATTAGGATAGTGTTTGTTATCGTGTTAATCCCTGACACAGCTTTGTTATTACATATTAGTTAAGGCTTAATATGAAGGTCAATCGTAAAACGAGTTGATTTTGAATAAATTGGTCTATTTATTACAGAAGTCTAAAAGACATGTGATTTTAAAGTTTTATATGGCATATATGCCCATACTCTATATCGTCAGTGTCTCTAAAAGGGTCTCGTGACACACTAGTGAAAAATATAACCGCTATAGTCGCTTTCAAAGTCAACGACCTAACCACTGTGTCGTTACGTCTATTTAATTATTCATGAGAGGACAGTCGCAACGAACCAATCCGCGTCGAAAGAGGCGTGGTTATTAAAACGCTGTTTTGTAGCTAACTGGAAAATCGGGCAAACCTCAAGCACAGAATGAAATATACTCTGTGAATACAAAGGTGTCGATTTTCGAACTGATTTCAGTTTTTCACCTTGTACCCAACATATTGAAGACATTTTAATTAATTAAAACCCGGGGATTTGAAGTCGCTTTTAAAGTTGAGCTCTTTTCCGAAGCGTCGGTAAAAATGGACGTGAAGCCGATTTCCATCATGATGGACTCAGGCCCTGATTCTCCGATTGCCTTTCCAGTATCGCTAGTTTTAAAGAATATCATGGAGATTCCGCCACCGAATCTTCTCGAAGGCGATGATGGTAAGTGCCTCTGCGGCTGTCGCGCGCTCATGACTGCGCAGCTCGCCGTCGATTAAATAGATTATCGTCAAACGCATTCTGTATGTTAATACAACGACAGACCTGGAATTATTGCTTCTTTGTGCAGAACGTGTTTTGTTATTTATAACTTGGTTCGCGGCACTTAATGTCTCACGGGGGAAAAAACTAGCGATGTCCGCTTCCTGAATGAATTGTTCTTTATAGTCCGATCTGAGTTGTTTAAACAACGATTCATAATTTTAGTACCATTTAATGTACATGCAATTTATATTGATGTTATAAATTACTTTTTATTTTTGTATGCTGACTCCTGCCTATAGCGAACTGAACTGAGGTATATGAAATTAAAGGGATAGTTCACCCAAAAATGGAAATGTTGTCATCACTTACTCGCCCTCCTGTTGTTCCAAATCTGCATGAATTTCTTTCTTCTGTGGAACACAAACAAATATATATTTTGAAGAATGTTGGAACCAGAGAATTGATGGCTCCCATTGACTTCCTTATTTTTTTTTCCTACTGTGGAAGTCGATGGCTATTTCAACTGTCTGGTTACCAACATTCTTCAAAATACATATATTTTTGTGTTCAACAGAACTATCCCTTTTAAAGCAATTGTTTTTTTTATCTAGTTGTTTAACTATTCTTTTTGCAACAACCGAATATGTAACTAATAGTTCCCCCTCCCAAATTGCAGTTATATCTACCAAGTAACAGAACTTCTCAGGTGAATATTTGTTGCCCATTCTAGATACTTATTGCAGTCTTTAGATTGAGACTCTCTGTGTTTGATTGTTAGTCTTTCTAATGTAAAATTTGGGACTGTCAAAATTTGTTTATTATGGTAATTTTGATATTGCAGAAAATGATAAAGATAAACTCTTTGAGGATGTGGACTCTGGAGGGGTCAGTGGAATGGGACCATCAGCCGCCTTAACGCCTGCCATCTGGGAAAAGACCATTCCCTATGATGGCGAAACCTTCCACCTGGAATACATGGATCTGGAGGAATTTCTCATGGAGAATGGCATTGCTACAGAGGATGAGGGTCAGCAAAAGAGCCTTGGGAAGGAAAACTTACAGCTGGCAACTGAAAAACAATCCACAACCTCTACAAGCGAGACAGCCCCAGCAATCTCTCTTATGCCAGTCATGGAACTGGATCAGTGTGAGGAAGAAGTGGTCACAATCATGGCATCCAATTCTAGCTCAACAGACACCAAATCAGGTCAGCAGATCAAAAACAGAACAAAGTGTACTTTCTGTCACTCTCTAAAATCCATTACATGGTTAAGCTGTTCATTATGAAGATCATGAGTCAACCATAATCAAGTGAGATTCAAACATTCAATTAAATGACCAAGAAATGTCTGGAAGATTCAGATTTCATTTCATTGTTGGGATTTACTAATTCACTTTTCACCACAGATGAGGACCGTGTGACGCCAGACCCCATTGATCCAGATGATATTGAGGTAGAGATCAACTTCGAGCCGGATCCCACAGACCTTGTGCTCTCCAGCATACCCGGAGGTGAACTGTTTAATCCTCGCAAACATCGCTTCTCAGAGGAGGAGCTGAAGCCTCAGCCTATGATCAAGAAAGCAAAGAAAGTACTTGTGCCTGAGGAGAAGAAGGTAACTACACTCACTAAAATTAAAATGTAAGCAGAAAATATACATATAAATACTAATTACAAAATATTAATAAAAACTATAATAGAATGCCAATGATATTAAACTAACATTACACTTGAACTCTGATCAAGAAAGAACAGAACTACAGAACTTAATTATACAGTTACACCCTAAATGTGAATTTGGTGATGATCATTTCATAGAGTGTAATTTACAACAACACAACATTTGTTTTTATGACCACTCACTATACCAGGATGACAAATACTGGCAGCGGAGGAAGAAGAATAATGTTGCCGCCAAACGTTCACGAGATGCCAGGCGGCTTAAAGAGAATCAGATCACAGTACGAGCGGCCTTCCTGGAGCGAGAGAACTCGGTGTTGAGGCAGGAAGTGGCAGAGTTACGCAAGGACTTTGGGCGCTGCAATAACATTGTGGCACGCTATGAAGCCAAATACGGGCCTCTGTAAGAGACAATTGTGCACACAAAGAATTTGCATATAAAAACTCATCAACTCTTACAAGTGAAGTAGTACACTGTTACAAATGTGGTGATTTACAACTTTTTCCTCTTCTTTTTCAAGTGCTCTGGCTGAAGACCTCTAAAAAATTATTGATTTATTTGAATTGTCGAAAGGCAATAAATAAATAAATAATGGTATGGAATGAAGAGGAGAAGACAGGAGATAAGTGAATGAATGATTCAGACTGTAGAGCCAAGTGATATTCATATTATTATGAATCCTGTCGGCCTCTCTTATCAATATAATAATCATACTTTCAGTGCAACAGCATACACAATATTTCCAGTAGAGCTTTTAAGTGCTTTTTTTGTAATGCATCGAGTTAGAAAAGGTCTTCTCCCTACCTTTTCTTGTTTAACGGTATGTTCAAAGGAATTATGTATGTTGGAGGTCACTTGTCTTTATTTATAAAGAACGACTTGCATTGACTTCAATATACTTCCTTATGTGTCAGTATGTTTAACCCTGGAAAAATTACATTAATTCTAAGAATTCTTTTAACAAATTTGGTACATTGTACCACTAATTGGTGCATTTTTATCTGCAACATTAGAATTAAAATGCTGTTATTGAAATATGGGGAGAATGTATCATTTCAAAAGCATGTCATTACAGGTAACTGTAAATACTGTAAAAAAAACTGTAAGCAGGAAATTTTATTTTATCTGCAAAAAACCATCAAATGTTTTGTCTGTCAGCAAGTGCTAGAATTCATTAGAAAATGTACTGAAAATATGTGCACTGTACATCTGCAAAACTAAACAAATAGAGATTTAGATGGAGTCTTTCATAATAACTCAGTAGATCTTCTAAAATCATACCTTGTTTACTTCACCATGGTGGTTCACGTGGTACACCTGGGAAATAACTGTACATTTGTTTAGAACTCAGCAAAACAAATGATGTGCTCATATAGGAGGGGTTTTTTTCTCATGTGTATCATTTGATATATATTTTTTTAGATAACTTGAAGTGTGAACCGCACCGTTAATAGCTCAGAGGATCCGTAAGTGTCTTCAGCTGAGTGCCTGTTTGTAAAGCGAGCTAGTGTGTTACAAATCAGAAACCAAACTCCAACCTCTTGTAAGGGCACCCCGTCCCTGTCCCGCTCGCCATTGTCCTGCTTTTTCAGGTACATATTTTGTGCAACTTGTCTCTGTTCTTTTGAAACATAGGGTGCTTTTCAAACGAAAGGCTACATCCTAGTGAGGCTCTGTTTTTCTTAGTCCGAGCATTCATAGGGTTGTGGGGTAGAGTCCTTATTAAACGTTAGATTGAGATGGTCCATTAAGTGCTCATGGCTACATCACACACTCATGTTCACACAATTAATTTGCTTGCAGCCTTGACTAGAACGCAGCCTTCCGATTAAGAAGCACCCATAATATCACCAGGGAAAAAAGATAAAGGTTTAGTTCACAAACAGTCTTGTGCTCGCCGGTTATTGTTTTGAAGTGGCTATTAGGTCAACGTTTATTACTACATTTAATTTCACAATACATATTTGTCGTTTTTCATGTTTTATGGAAATCTGACACGCAATGTTATCCTGACCAAAGCTAACTTTGATCAAAACTTTGAAGATAACATTTTCTGTAGCTTTTACGACTCCACTTAAATCAGGTGTTAAAACTTTTCATATCTGTGGTCTGCAGACACTCTGTAATGGTGCACTCACAGTTTGTCATTTCTCCTTGAGCTTCCTTTGTGACGAGTGTGAAATGTGAGACGGTGAGATGAGGAACAACAATGAAATAAAATGGGGCTTAATGGCTGTTCTGAAAGGAATAGTGAATGTCTCTGGCATGAAGCATTTCTTCTATTGAACTAGAAGAGAACTCGGTTGCATATAAGAGATGCCAACTTTGTTGTTGTAACAAATCTTTATTTTGTCAGATTTTTCTTACTGTTATTGTTCTTTTTTGAGGAAATAATTTTCTTTTTAAGTCTTATAAACATATTTTGACAACGTAAATGTTTTCTCAAGTGTCTTGGCTGTTTCATGTTGTACATATTATTAAAGAAATCAAAAACGTGTCTTGCCTACATGTCATTGATTTAACGCCTAATAGAATTATGACTAACTGAATCTCAAATTTCAGATGGTAGAGTGTTGTGTAACAGAAAGAAGCCAAAAAAAAAAAAAAAGAGTTGTATAACACTAAGAGGGTGGGGCTAAAAAGGCAGTGTGATATGCTGATATACTGAACTGACCCACACAAAATCATGTCTGAAAAAGAATGCCGTCATTCATGGTGCATTTCAATCTTAGATTTTTTTTTTTTTCATCAGGACTGATCATCACATTTCAGTCAAGATTATCTAACATTTACTGAATTACAAATCCCAAAGTGTAACAACAAGGAACCTTTTACAGACTTAGAAATAAAATTAAGATTTAAGACATGCACAATTAAGATTAATATCATGTACATACAGAACAATCCCAAAATAAATCAATTTGTTAACGGGCTGTGCACACATTCAACTGAAAAACAGTCTCTCTCTCGCTATATATATATATATATATACACACACACACACACGCATACATAAATATGACTTTAATAAGCGATCAATATTGTAACGGTTCCCTCGTTCTATATTTCTGACGTACTTCACACTAATTGCGGTCCGACACAACGGTGTAACATAGGGTGACCACAAATGTCCTGTTTTCCCAGGACGTCCTGTTTTCAAGTCCTATCCTTTCCCTGATATAACAAATTTTCTATCCATACAGAGGGGGCATACTTTAAAAGTATTGAAAATAATAAGGAATCTTTGAGTAAACTTCGAGTATCATTTCAGTATCACATTGCCGGGGCTGAGTGTCCTGGTTTTCAGTAATCAAAATGGTCACCCTAGTGTAACACTACTTTAGATATTGCATTAACATAAATCATTTGTTACAGTATTTAATAATCTTCAACATTTGTTGTTAACTGTTCATTGTTAAAGGGATAGTTCACCCAAAAATGAAAATTAGCCCATGACTTATTCATCCTCAAGTCATCCTAGGTGTATATGACATTCTTCTTTCGGACGAATACAATCATATATCAATTATATATATTTTTTTAAACTTCCGTTAACTGTCGTAAGCGCGTTCACGAGATATTTAAAGCAAAACCTTAAATGTGCACAGAAAATGTAAACGACTAGTATTTTCCAAGTCGTCTTGCAGTTTAATCGACTAGTCTCGCACATCCCCAAGTTAGCTCAGTGACACTCATTGTAGATGAAAACAGAAACAGGCTCATAGCTGATAATGCAGAGAAGCTTCTTTTCATTAAAAAGAACCAGCCTCTCACTTTTCCGAAAAGGGCTGAATGGCTATGATAACGTATAATAATTTAATTCAGTTGTTCTGCTACTATGTTGTGTGGTACTGGAATCCACAAGAATGTTACATTTATGTGAAATGGGCAGCAGTGCCATGTTTGTTTAGGAAAACACCAAGTTGAATATTAAAATGTCAGCAACAGCATCAATTTGTGTATTTACTTTGTTACAGTCAGAAAGTGAAAAACATCTGATGAAAATAAAACATTGTTAGAAGAACTGTAATGGTATTATTAAGTACTCGTATCAGTACTTAGTATCGGCAAGTACCCAAATGTAAGTACTTGTACTTGGTCTGAAAAAAAAAGTGGTATCGGTGCATCCCTACTTAAGGGTGAGTAAATCATGGGCTACTTCTTATTCTTTCCTTCCTGTGAGGGTGACCCAAAGACAAGCCACAAGAGTTCATGTTGTATTAAATCAGATTTGTAACCAAAATACCAATAACACACAGGAAAAGAAATAGGCACAATCCTGGACTTTTAATTATAAAAGTTCGAAATGAACCAAGACTTTTATTTTGAAATGGCTATTCTATTTCCAGGACGAAGGAGCTAAAATATGCAATCTTATAACATTCTAATCATTTAATAAGTGTTAATAGCTAGGAAAATATCAGAAGAGTGTAAAAGTATTTGGGCATCAAATCAAAAGGAACAGATTAATCAACAACACATTAAAAAAAGATCTTTTTATTGTATTAACAAATTGGAAAAACTCTTGCACAGGAAAACTACTGCGACAAACAAAAATCCCAGTTTCTTCACCTCTTCTTGAAGCCATATTTTTTTCTCTCATAGAAAAGGTCAGTCTTTGAGCTGCCGAGGTTCACGATCTTGGGGCAGCCGTCCCTCTGAGAAACAATGAAACATTTAATTCAATACGAGAAGCAGTTAGCCAGGTAAAATATGGATAAAGATCCCTGATACAGGGCAAAGTAGATTTAGCATCAGTCATGCATTCTGATTTATTTACACTGTTAAAGAGTTGGATTCTCATGCTAAACATGACCAAAATGTCAAAAAAACGTATGAGAGTATTTGTGCGCCAAATACACTCCTTCAGGATTCAAACAAGTTTCTGAAAGTTTTGACGCCACAAAGGGCAGAATACCTTATATGGCACTTCTCCCGCATGAGCGCATGCGCACACACCAACCAGAGTGAGAGCAAGAGTGTACCAATCAACAAGCTTCATTCGGTTATGGTAGCCGTCGACAGGGCCAGTCATTTTGTTTTTAGACCACAAAATCAACAATGGCACTAAATAAGCTTCCCAAATAACCCAGCGTTAGGGAAATAGTGGATGCTTTGTTTTTCTGGAGCAGCAACAGAGTTCTTCAAGTGTGTGTGTTTGTTCCCATTCATGAGTTGAACCGGCAGGCGGCGAGTGAAACTGCATCAAATGTTTTAATTGACATGCATCAAATGTTTTAATTGAGTCATAGGTGTGTGTGTGTGCGTGCTCTTTAGCTCCGCCCACTGCACACCTTCATGAATTCGGCTGTTTTCAGAAAGAATAAATACAGCATATCTGTCTTTTATAAATAAGATAGAACTAAAGACTCTTCAGAGATATGAAGCTATACTACTCTATAGGTACTCAAGATTAACATGAGATTGGCAGAAACTGTGTGTGTGTTATGTACGTTGTAAGCAGGGCCAACCGAACAGTAAATTTACTCACGTCTTTCTCCTGGATGGTGCACTCTTTGCAGTAGTAGGCATCAGAAACTCCAGGACCTCCACAGATGACACAGCGCCCTTGGTAAGACCCATAGTTGCATTCATCACAAATACGAACTAGTGTGCAAGGCCTGACATAAGAGTCACAGATAACACATTTGCCATCACCTTAAAATGAAAAGAAACAGGCATTTGAATTAAAGAGTAGTAGTAGGGTGATCACACAGAACTGGTTTTCTGTTTTCTTTGAGCTTTGGATGCAAGACTATAATAACAAAAAATACCATGCGTGGCAAGTATTCGCGTAAAAACAGTAGGTTATGTCTTAAGAGAAAGTAAATAGTTGGGAGAAAACAGGATGAGTATCAAATCTTAAAGATAAATACCTGCCTTTTTATAGCTTTAATAAGAATCAAAACAAGTTTAATTCATACAGCAAAGACTACCATTTCATCTTTTTTCCTATTGTTTGTAATTTTTGGACTGGTTTCTTTTTTATTGATTAAAAGTTCCTCACAATAGCAGTATATTATTCGTAATTCACTGATTCTCCCTACTACTTTGTAATCTTTTTTCAATTTTCCTTTTTCTAAAAAGCCTACTGCTTGTACGTTGAGGAGGTGGAATTGCACAAACACCAGCCATTGTAAAAGTGGTCTTTCAAACACCTTAAAAATGTACAAATTCACATAATTTCATATTTGGTTGCAATGCAGGGATTCACACACTTTTTTTGTCAGCTGAACCTCTTTGACCTAATAAATTTACTTGAAGTACCCCCTAAATGTATACAAGTTAGGTCTAGGGCTGCACAATATATCGAAATTATCAAAATATCGCAAATGTACATATCACAATATGCATATCGCAAGGGCACGCAATATCTGAATGGTTTTAATAGGCTACTTCAACACTGTGAAAAGTGTACGCTTTAGGTCGACGCATATAGCAGAGAACAGACTGGGCACACAACTGTTACTTATGTGACTTGCTTGACGTTAAAAAGAGCTATTAAACGCAATAACTTGCGAAAACAACTCCTTGCAGTCTCGCACTGTCTGCTGTCTGACACACACCGAAACGTGCGCACAAGCCGTTCTTTTTTTGTGTCGTGTTACACACTTGAACTGTCAAATACACACACAGTTATGTCAAAACGGTGAGTAGTTCTCGATGAGTATTCATGTAAACATAGTCGGTTATGCTTTAAGTGAAAGATATCAGTTGGAGAAAGAAATAGATTTTACACACTTAAAGCAATGCCGTATCGCATATTGAATATCGCATTATTTAACAAGGATATCGCATTTTTCTTCAATATCGCACAGACCATAGTTAGGTCAATAATACAATTAAATCAATTACAATTTATTAGGTTCACGGTTCTCTAATGTCGGTCACATTACATGCAGGAAAATAATTTTTTTAAATATATATTTATTTAGTGTTTTATTTTGATTATTTGTTTTCCTGCATGTAATGTTACAGACATTAGAGATTTAAACAGTCAGTGTTGGGTAGATTACTTCCAAATTGTAGTCGTTTACCGATTTCAAATGACAAAATTGTAGTAACAATGCTGTAATGTAACATAATACAGTACATCATACATATTTAAAGTAATGTAGTTTGACTTTTCATTACGTTTAGATTCATTTTGACCTAACTTGTTTATCACATTTGAATAGGACAATCTTGTAAAATTAAAATGATTTATTTTAAATTATGATTTAATTAATAGATTTTCATTAAACTCACAAACCCCTGCATTTCATAATGTAATATTTAATGCATTTCATGTTGTTGATAAAGAATGGAAAAATGTTTTTTTACTCTTTGCATTTTTATATGAATATTGTACATGACTGTCCTATTCAAATGTGATAAACAAGTTAGATCAAAAATAATCTAAAAGTAATAAAAAGTTTAGATTACATTACTTTAAAGGTCCCGTTCTTCGTGTCTTTTTGAAGCTTTGATTGTGTTTACAGTGTGCAATATAACATGTGTTCATGTTTCGTGTGTAAAAAAAAACAGTATTTCTAACACAATTTACTTATCTGTACACCGCTGTTTTCACTGTCCTAAAAACAGCTGATGACTTCCTTTATTCTATGAAGTCCCTCCTTCAGAAATACGTAACGAGTTCTGATTGTGCCAGCGGTTCCTGTGTTGTGATTTGACCGCAGCTTAGCAAACGTGGCACGGTTCCTGTGTTGTGATTCGACAGCAGCTTAGCGCACGTGGAAAGGTAACGCATCTTAACGGGAGATATATGTGCTTAATGATCTCTACAGCGTCCCTGGGAAAGCCAAACAAAGGTGATTTGACTCCGGGATGAAAATAACAGCGTCTCGACGACATGGCGACAAACACACTCAAACGCAACACTTCCTCTTCTCCACGTGGGACAGCAACAAGACCACGCCCCTTTTTTCGCTTAGTCTTGTGGGCGGAGGTTAGTCTGTTCTACTGACGTCATTTATGAAGGAAGTACCAGGATGTAGTCCAAGCCAGCCGTTCGCTGAAGGCTTTGAAAGGGAACTTCTGTTAAATAAAATATCTCGCTTGGCATTGAACTTTGAGCTTTATAATTTTACAGGTATTATTTATGCTCGAACAGCAACATTACACACTAACTAAAGTTTGAACAGTGGGATCACGAAGAACGGGACCTTTAAATATGTAACATACTGTATTATGTTACATTACAGCATTATGTTGTACAATTTTGTAATTTGGAATCAGTAACCCGACTACAATTTGAAAGTAATCTACCCAGCACTGACTGTTTACTTGTCTTCAATAATTGTTTGAGGACTTTTTTTACTTGCATTAGTTAGCCTAGTGTTCAGCTGTGGTATTGAAATCAATAAATCGAATTTTACAATTTTGCATCTAAAACTTTGATATCATAGCAAACAGTATTTCCAGCAAAATATACTTGATTACATCACAATAAAAGGTTTGCTCATAACCCACTCATAAGCATGTGGTAAAAATCGTGATTATGATTTTTGTCATAACTGAGCATCCCTACAGCCATGGTGGCGTATTTTATCACTTGGAGCTCGTGGTAGCTCTGTCTTGAAATGTTTGTTATTCTAGAATTTTGCTACTGTTGGACAGTATTTATTTAGTATACACATAACAGGGGGATTTGTTTTCCTTTAACTATAAATCGAACAAAATTTATTCAATATTTAAAGAAAATAAACAGTTTGAAATGAAAGAAAACGGGTTAAATGTGAGAATGGTAAAGCATCGAACATAATACGATAAAGTCCAAAACTTACATTTTTCACACAGTCTTCCAATGGCTGCAAAGAAAGGAAAGATAAAATTAGATACAACGCACTGCATACTTTGTCAAATTGAAACCATGCAAATGAACAAAACAGCAAAAGGTAAAAAAACAAAACAAAAAAAAAACAAGACTAAGACACTACTGCCCTCCGACTGCTAAACAAACGACCAAGTAACGTTCACGCTACCTTTGGATCTACTGCTAGTATCCTTAACCAGGTTTTTCCCAGAATAAATATCTGGTTATGCCGTTCACTGGTTATTAATATAATAACATAATTAGGAAGATATATTAACTGTTACCTACATAAATAATTTAATCAGCTCCCACTTTAATTTTAATTAGACTATTCATTCATCTGCCTTTAGCGCATGCTAACATTCACTGACTTGTTAGCTATACATTTGTTCGTTAAACAAATACATTATCAATTAAAGTCATATATTAAACGTTTTTAATCTAGATCTAAAAATCATAAATCCTTACCAACTCCAGCCTGTTTCCTACAAAAAATCAAATCTGGGTGATGTTTAGCCATTATAAAAGAACGAACGCACCCAGCTAGCAATACTAGCGGCGATGCAACGATGACCTCCGAACTTTCTTCTTCTGATTTTTTCGGATTGAAGGCGGCGTAGCAATTTACTGCCACCTATCGGACACAACACAAACATGACCAGGTGACAAATATGCCATGTAATCATAATGGGGTAGAGATCTTTCAAAATGTGAAATATTGTCTTTAAAAAATATTGATAAAACAGCGATCTGTGGTATTCAAATGAAAGATGTAGTTATTTTTTTGGGAGTAAAAGTATCCTTAAATTCAAATATGGTTATTACAGAAATTAATTTAAACCCTACTAAAGAAGTAATTAAAAAGAAATGTAATTCTTGGTTGGCGAGAGATTTGTCTCTCACTGGTTGAGTTTTATTATCAAAAGCAGAGGGTCTATCAAGAGTTTCTTATCTCTTCTCTGTAAATGGATTGTCCCAAGTCATTATGTTCCTTATTAGATAAATTATTATATAATTTTATATGGAAAAATAAACCACACAAAATTAAAAAGGAGGTTCTAAGAAATAAGATTAATGATGGAGGTCTTGGAGTTGTTGACTTTACCCTATTTAACCATGTGTTAAAAGTAAATTGGTTAAAAAGATTTGTTAAAAAAAACAGACTCTACATGGAACGCATTTCCTAATTTTGTTTTTTGTTAACGTATATATTGTTAATCAGCTGATGGATGACAATGGTCAGTTTTATTCCTATCCAGAATTCTCCAGAAAATGTGCTTTTGGGGCTTCGTTAAATATCGTTAAATACAATATTGTATTCAACACCATTCCTAGTGGTATAAAAACTCTCCTGAGAGGAGAGCAAACCTATAGTCCTATATCTTTGTACAACACTTCTATTTCAATTGAAGGAATTTTGATCACTGATGACAAATTCAATAACCATTTTGTTCGTAATTTTATGAACAGAAAATCTATTCCAGCATCATCTTTCAAATGGATGGTGTTATACAATATTAATTGGAGAGTGGTCTGGTCTCTTCCACACAAATATTTATTAACAAATAAGATAAAATAAATAACATATAAAATACTAGCCTACATAAATGTTACCCCTGTAATAGTGTACTCAGTAAGTATATCCAAAACATAGATGACAAAAGCTTTTTGGAATGAGTTATGTACATATCTCTCAGAAAAAACAAATGACAAAATATGTATTAACACCTTTAGTATTTCTTTTCTTTATCATAATCTAAATTCTCATATTCAGTAGCCTACATTGTTAATCTGTTTATGATTCTTGGTAAATTTTTTATTCACAAATGCAAATTTTTGGGTAAAATCCCGTTACTGTCTATTTTTCTAGTAGACTATAATTCCTATGTTTTGTCTTTGATGGGCATAAAAAAAAATCTTTGAAAAGCAAAAGATTGATTTCAATGTTTAACCTTGTATAATATTTTTTCTTTCCTCTGGCACTTTATTTTGTTTGTACACTTTTTGTGATCTATGTCTTTTTGTATTGTTCCTGTTGTTATGTATTTGTTACATTTCCATTTGTGGCATTTAAACAAAAACAAAAAAAAAATAATAAAGAAATAAAAAAAAGGAGAGATCTTCTTCTTTTGGCGTTTTATGGCGGTTGGGAAACAAATGATAGGTGCGTTCCCGCCACCTACTGGACTGGAGTTTGAACCATTGCTGGAATGGAACTAGCCTGTCGTCATACTCAATTCTAGTCAGAATATGAGTCTGATACTGCTCCGTTGGGCTGTGATTATGGGGCGTGTTTAAACCAAACCAGGAAAGACCTCAATTGGATAGACCTACAACCAATCAGAGCAACGGAGCGACGCATAACGTTAGTTGTCAAATGTCAACAGAACTCAACTGCACTGTGTTGCCAAGTCCGCGGGTTGAAGCGACCCCAATTATGTGATATACAGACCCGGGAATGCGAAATTCCAGTCCAGCCAAAATAACACATATTTTACCCCATATTTTATACTCACATATTTTATATTTAGTCACGTTAGAAGAAAAAGATGAGTAAACGATCTTTGCCGGTGTTGTAAAAAAATAATTTAAGGATACACAGAGTACTTACTAACACGATCATCATTTCTGAGAGAAATAGTAAAGGTGAATGCATATACGAACAAGTTTTCTGTTTAGGATTAGAACAAATTCAACCCAAGCGCCTTTGATGACGTGGATGATTACGCTACTGTTTATCATCTGTCCATCATCGTCTAAAGCCCGCCCTGACAATTTCATTGGTCCGAACAGTTTCTGTTCGGGCATAATTACTTCTCTATGGATCAAGTCCAGACCGAACTGCCCGTGCAAAAAATGTTGTAGGCGGGGCTAAGTTCGTCTGGCATCCAGGCTAGAATGGAACTAAATAATTACATCAATGAAAAAAAGATAATGAAATGTTTATATTAATAAAGAAAAAAAAGATCCTATTAAAAAAAATCCTATTAAATAGATTTACCTTTCTTAAAGGTCCCGTTCTTCGTGTCTTTTTGAAGCTTTGATTGTGTTTACAGTGTGCAATATAACGTGTTCATGTTTCGCGTGTAAAAAAAAACAGTATTTTTAACACAATGTACTTATCTGTACACCGCTGTTTTCACTCTCCTAAAAACGGCTGATGACTTCCTTTATTCTATGAAGTCCCTCCTTCAGAAATACGTAACGAGTTCTGATTGTGCCAGCGGTTCCCGTGTTGGGATTTGACCGCAGCTTAGCGAACGTGTCACGGTTCCTGTGTTGTGATTCGACAGCAGCTTAGCGCACGTGGAAATGTCACGCCTCTTAACGGGAGATATATGCGCTCAATGATCTCTACAGCGTCCCTGGGAAAGCCAAACAAAGGTGATTTGACTCCGGGATGAAAATAACAGCGTCTCGACGACATGGCGACAAACACACTCAAACGCAACACTTCCTTTTCTCCACGCGACACGTCCTCTTCTCCACGTGGGACAGCAACAAGACCACGCCCCCTTTTTTCGCGTATTCTTGTGGGCGGAGGTTAGTCTGTTCTACTGACGTCATTTATGAAGGAAGTACCAGGATGTAGTCCAAGCCAGCCGTTCGCTGTAGGCTTTGAAAGGGAACTTCTGTTAAATAAAATATCTCGCTTGGCATTGAACTTTGAGCTTTATAATTTTACAGGTATTATTTATGCTCTAACAGCAACATTACACACTAACTAAAGTTTGAACAGTGGGATCACGAAGAACGGGACCTTTAATATCAAACACGTCAAGCTTGTGATTTTCTTATTCATCCATTCATTCGTCTCATCCTCATTATATAATGAAGAACTTCTGTTCTGTCATTTGCCAGATGTGATGCAGGGGAGCTGTCATTAATGTTAGTTTTTATTTTTATTTGCAGGTTTTTAGCATGCAGTGCCGCGTTTTCTTCATCACATTAAGACATCCTGTAGACTTGAATGTATTCAGAGTTTTTCCTTATTGAAAATAAGGTATTTTCACCAAATATCCTGTGTTGGAATTTACTTGTTAATAAAGTAATGTAATAAAATGTCAACCCTGTTGTCTGTGTTCTGTATTTTGCTTAATACATTTATGTTTTTAGTCATTTTTGTCTTTTGGGAAAGTGAGAAATAAACAATTGTTACTACAATTTAAAATATTTAATTGGACCAACCTCACAGTTTCACTGTAAAACATTTCTCCAATTCAAAATTTTCTAGTGACCGATCACATCTACATTTTTTAGTTGGCCAAATTGAATTTCTGTTAATTAAATTGTATCAATTCACAGAAATTAAATTTGGCCAAATGAAAATTTTAGATGTGATCGATCACTAGACTGACTTAAATTGGAAAGGCCTGACATTTTTTACAGTGATGGTAAATTACATTTTTCCATTGCCTCAGCATATTATTTCTAATTGAGCCCATGTTAACAGACTGTTGCCACAATGGATAAAATTCAATTCACAGAAATTCAATTTGGCCAAGTGAAAAATTTAGATGTGATCGCTCACTAGAAAATTTTGAATTGGAGAGGCTTTACATTTTTACAGTGTGCAGTGCACATTTTTGTCTGAAAAATAAGTGTAATGTTAATTTTGTAAATTAAAAGTTACCATATGTACAATATTTTTCAATTAACGAACTTGTCTTTTTAATACAGTCTCTTAAATTGGTCAAGAATAGGAAAAATATGCCTACTTCAATTGAAAATATTGTAACACTTTGCAATAAGGCCCCATTAGTTAAAATTTATGTTAACTAACAATAACTAACAACGAACAATACATTCGTTACATTATTTATTACTCTTTGTTAACGTTAGTAAATAAAAATACAACTTTTCCTTGTCAGTTCATGGTCCATTAAATAATATTAACAGTTTTTTTTAACACAATGTATTTAAAAAATATAGTACTAAATGTTGACATTAGTTAATATGCCTAATAAATGTTTTAGGAGTATTTTTCATTGTTAGTTCATAATGTTAAGTGAAACCTTACTGTAAAGTGTTACCTTAAAAAATAGTTTGGCTTTACATATTTTAATATTTTTAAATAAGTGTTTGTATGTTTGTAGATAGATCACAGGTTTAGGAAATATGTTACAAATCTTTGTGTAATTTTAGACAAAGGTCCTAAAAGTAAGAGATGAACACCTGAACAAAACATTACTAGAATGTAACATTATTTCCATTCTCCATGTTTGTTGACATGTTTTTGAGTTAATAATTAATGAAGAAAAAATATGAGCATCTTAAATTCTTGGTCTTTTAAAACAAGACTCAATTAGATCTAAACATTTCAACATCCTTCCAAGACAATGAGTTCTTATACCCGCACGTCATATTCTAGCGTCACATCTTTGTCAGTGAACAAAATGGCAACCTACTGCTTAACCGTCGCCCGGCTTCAGGTACACGGAAATCTATATTTTATATTGTCAACATGCATGGTTTGGATTTGTTAAGTCATTTATTAATGCCATCCAGATATGTGCGTGATAGTTTGAGCTGTTTGCAATACGTGATATGATTGTTTTGGTGCTGAAATCTACTCGTGAAGTGCTCACAGGTCATTGTGGCCAAGGATGTCATAGCAGACGCGTTTGCGCTGCTGCGGGTGGCGTATAATCTTTATTTCCAGTTGTTTGATATAAGACAGCCAAGCACAAAACCAGAAATACTCACAGCTGTTTTATTGTTTGGCCCATTGTTTATTTTTTCTCGTCTGACTGTTTCGTTTTTATCGCAAGGTGAACACAAGGTTAAAACTGCGCAGTTAGGATAACGGCGCTGTCGATGTAGATTAACTAACGTTAGTAACACCGTTACTTATATAACGCGATACTATCCTCGAAACCAAATTATTGCATTTGATTTATCTAGCATTATTATATGTATTTTTAAACTGGCATTGCTTCGATCTGAGGTTTGATCACGTTGAGTGAAGTGAGCAAATGTGATTGCAAAAATACTAAACATTGGTAATATATACGGATGTTATCCTAAAACATATATGTTGGCAGTCTGAACAATCTAGAACATGTTCATTTCCACATGAGGTTGAAACAAAAAAATACCCCAGATAACCTTGATGCTGTCATGGTTTTATCATA
Source organism: Romanogobio albipinnatus (assembly GCA_023566225.1). Taxonomy (NCBI): domain Eukaryota; kingdom Metazoa; phylum Chordata; class Actinopteri; order Cypriniformes; family Gobionidae; genus Romanogobio; species Romanogobio albipinnatus. The sequence goes on along the minus strand of CM042257.1, from coordinate 25,035,824 downwards.
GGCATCATGTGACAATATGTTGTGCATATTTACTATTTATTTGACTAGATTTAATATATATTTATTTGTTGTGAATGTCAACTTAAATGTATTTTTAAAAAACGAATACTTTTTATACACTTTCATTACAATATCAAGGAATTTTACAACTTATTTCAAGGCCTGAAGAAGGCATGGAAGTTCACAAAATACCAAAAAGTCATAGACTTTTCTCTATAAAATATAGATTATTATTATTAATGATGCTATCAAAAGTATTTAATCTACTGGAAGTCATTGGTCAAAGATGTTGGAAACCTATATATAATCTTATTTGATCTAATTATAATCTAGTTGTTTACTATGTGATTTCTGAGTTTGTGTTCCAGCTCTTTGTGTACTGATTTCCTGTTTGTTTATTTCAGCTCGTTCTGGGTCAGGGTGCCCGGCGCTTTCATGTGGCGGCAGCCCTCAACGCAAAAGCCAAAGTGGCCATGAGCCGCTTTGAGCCAAGTTCTTGCGTCAACTATGACCAGCTTCGATCAAATATTGACATTGTGCGCAAAAGGTCAGAAAGCGTTAGTGTTTTACACTCAATTTTATTTGCCTCCGCCCTTCTTATCTTTAATGGGGTGACTCTTGGTTATTTCTTACTTTTACAGAAGAAATATACTTTTTCCCCCCACATGTGGTTAGTTTAAAAAATGTATTGTCTTAAGTTTTTAAAAAGTGTTTTACATGTGGAATTGCATTTTCCAGACTCAATCGGCCACTCACCCTGTCAGAGAAGATTGTCTATGGCCATTTGGATGACCCGGCTGGACAGGAAATTGCTCGAGGACGTACATACTTGCGTCTGCGACCGGATCGAGTTGCTATGCAAGATGCAACAGCGCAGATGGCCATGCTGCAGTTTATCAGTAGTGGGCTCCCAAGAGTGGCAGTGCCATCCACCATCCACTGTGACCATCTTATTGAGGCCCAGACCGGAGGAGTCCAAGATCTACAGAGGGCAAAGGTAAATGATGCCATATATTGTTGAAAGAGTACCATACAGATGATTGTTTACTCACCGTCAAGTTGTTCCAAACCTGAATGAATTTCTTTCTTCTGCTGAGCACAAAAGAAGATATTTTGAAGAATGTGGGTAACCAGTTAATGGGGCCCATCAGTCGTCTTTTGTGTTCAGCCGAAGAAAGAAATTCATACAGGTTTGGAACAACTTGAGGGTGAGTAAAAATTATTAGCTGATGCTAATAAAGATGATGCTTGTACTGTATGAACACACTTTCACTTGTATTCTTCTTCACTGATTTTATTGCTTTGTTTCATTATTGCATTGTTTCATTCCTTTTCCCTGCTGTCAACCAGGAAATTAATCAAGAGGTTTACAATTTCCTCGCTAGTGCTGGGGCTAAATATGGTGTTGGCTTTTGGAAACCTGGCTCTGGGATCATCCATCAGGTACTGGGGATTTTTTTTTTGTCTAGTTGTTAACCAGTATGTATTCTAATAAAATAAATGGCATTTTACATGTAAGTTGCACATAGGATGTACACATAATTGCTTTAAGAGTGCTCCGATTGATAGGGCGCTGATTGTTATCGGCCAATAATATCTTTATATAGTTTGATCGGTGGCCTCTATAAAATGGATCAGATGATGCAAAGCACTCGACACTTTTTCTATGCGCAGCTAAAATTGCTTCACTACATTCACTGTTTTACCAGGCATCTGAAAAGGACAATAAATCCGTCTTTGCCGAGACATTGCAATGACAGCAAGAAACTAGGGCTGTGTGATTTTAGTGCATTTCTTTCCTTCACAGCAGTGTGCATTCATTCTTCTCTAAAATCCCCAAATTGCTGTTTTTAATCAGCTCTGAGAGAGGGAGGTGGAATATGTTGCTTGCTAGGGGTGTAACGGTACACATATTCGTATTGAACCGTTTCGGTACAGGGCTTTCGGTACGGTGTACGCGTGTACCGAACGGTTATGAATGTAATCTTTAACAGTTAACAGTCGGCTTGTTGTAAGCACGGAACACACTTCAATCCGAGTTCCCACACGAACACATTAAGTATTCAGTCCATATTATCACGAAATTCAAACGATAAATGCCGTTTTAACGCTCTTTAATGTGACGTGACTAAAGCGGCAGCGCGCGGCGTGCGAGTCAATGCGATAATCTCTTCCTAAAGAATAAACATAAATTAATATATCTTAAGGTATGTTGAGGATACCTTACAACTTACTGAAATGTATCATATGTCGTGTAATCGCTCCATCTGTGTTTACTAGGGGTGACGTGACTGATAGACGCGTAGCATATCAGTTCAACTTAAAGCAGCAGCGCGCGGCGCGAGAGTAAATGCGATCATCTCTTCCTAAAGAATAAACATAAATTAATATATCTTAAGGTATGTTGAGGATACCTTACAACTTACTGAAATGTATCATATGTCGTGTAATCGCTCATCTGTGTTTCAACCGCGGAAAGACAATAAAACTGCTTGTAAACAATGTCATGCAGAATCACGTTTACTCAGAAGTCATTCAGTGTCCACAGCTGTTAGCTCACTAGAGAAATCAACTCTTTCACTGAATACATGCACTATATTAGCCGTTATATTCATTATATACTACTTAGCCTGTTAGTGATGTCTTGTTTATTTAATGTATGTTTAAATAAACCTGTCATGAAAATTACAGCCACTAAATGATTATATTTCAACAACGAATAAAAATAATTAGATTTAGAAGTTAATGCAAAAACTGCCTTATGTGAAGCTTATGAGTGTTGATTATTATATCTAAAAATATATGTAAGTAAGGGCTCCCTATATAGTTTACAGCATTATCTTTAAAGGTCCCGTTCTTCGTGTTTTTTGAAGCTTTGATTGTGTTTACAGCGTGCAATATAACGTGTTCATGTTTCGTGTGTAAAAAAAAAAAAACAGTATTTCTAACACAATTTACTTATCTGTATACCGCTGTTTTCACTGTCCTAAAAACGGGTTGATGAGTTCCTTGTTCTATGAAGTCCCTCCTTCAGAAATACGTAACGAGTTCTGATTGTGCCAGCGGTTCCCGTGTTGTGATTTGACCGCACCTTAGCGAACGTGTCACGGTTCCTGTGTTGTGATTCGACAGCAGCTTAGCGCACGTGGAAAGGTCACGCCTCTTAACGGGAGATATATGCGCTCAATGATCTCTACAGCGTCCCTGGGAAAGCCAAACAAAGGTGATTTGACTCCGGGATGAAAATAACAGCGTCTCGACAACATGGCGACAAACGCACTCAAACGCAACACTTCCTTTTCTCCACGCGACACGTCCTCTTCTGCACGTGGGACAGCAACAAGACCACGCCCCCTTTTTGCATGTATTCTTGTGGGCGGAGGTTAGTCTGTTCTACTGTTCTACCAACGTCATTTATGAAGGAAGTACCAGGATGTAGTCCAAGCCAGCCGTTCGCTGTAGGCTTTGAAAGGGAACTTCTGTTAAATAAAATATCTCGCTTGGCATTGAACTTTGAGCTTTATAATTTTACAGATATTATTTATGCTCTAACAGCAACATTACACACTAACTAAAGTTTGAACAGTGGGATCACGAAGAACGGGATCTTTAAGAAACTTTTAGTTTATTAATGAGTTAATTTAATTCATTTAAGGATGGACACAATTTTTTTTCATTAAACCACTGTTGAATAAAAATTAATAAAAAGCAATTTTGTAAAACTGCTGTACCGAATCCATACCGAACCGGGATTCCAAAACCGAGGTACGTACCGAACCGTCAGTTTTGTGTACCGTTACACCCCTATTGCTTGCCAATAATAAGTTGTCCATTCATGATACTTTCTCATCTCTTAATTTAAAAAAAATACTTTTACACTAAGAATAGTTGGCCTGTTATTTATTTCGGTGATGGGTATCATTGATCAGTATCGGCCAGTACTGCTATCAGTGATCAGACCCAAAAATCCTGATTGGAGCACCTTTTAAATTACTTCGTTAAAATAAATACATAATGTTCATAAAGTCAGAGTATCAGGGATGTGATTTTTCAATTTTTATTCATTCTGTATTTTCCGATCTGAAGTGTGGCCCATGTGAATTGTGTAAAGGAAACAATGCCAATCATCTTATCAAAGTTCGTTATGAGATTTGTCTATTACTAGTTTGTTTAAACTAATTCAGTATAGATAAAAAATATGATTAAATCATCTTAAATAAGGTCCCCAATCAGTTTTTGGCCACAATAACATTTCTAACGTTGAAAGCAGAGAAATTAAGACACAAATATTAGTAGGATTTGGTGGGGTTTTTTTTATTATTTTTTTATGTTCTGTAAAATATAAATATAACTCATTTTTATTTATTTGATTATTATTGCAACAGTAATGTTTCTTTGATTTAATTTTTACAAATTAAATTATGTAAAAACATATTTTCAATAATAACAATGAGAGAAATTCCTTTTTTGTTCTTTTAAAAGATTATCTTGGAGAACTATGCGTACCCTGGAGTCATGCTGATTGGTACAGACTCTCACACCCCTAATGGTGGTGGTCTGGGCTGCATCTGTATTGGAGTTGGCGGAGCTGATGCTGTTGATGTCATGGCAGGAATCCCCTGGGAGCTAAAGTGCCCAAATGTAAGCTGCTATTGCCCGTTTCCATTTAACTTAACAATTGCTATCTAAAATTGGGCAATTGGAAGTGTTTATTTAAAGGGTATATCTGCTTTTTCAGGTCATTGGTGTGAAACTAACAGGCTCATTATCTGGCTGGACCTCACCAAAAGATGTCATCCTTAAAGTTGCTGGTATTTTGACTGTGAAGGGTGGCACTGGTGCCATTGTGGAATACCACGGCCCTGGTGTGGACTCCATCTCCTGCACAGGTGAAAACTTGCTTAAGCAATATATGGACTGGATCCATTTTAAAAGAATGTTTGAGATTAGTGATGAGTGACCATTTTGAGCAGTTTAGGCATTTAACTTTCTTTCTTTGGTCAACTGTTACTTTGAGCTGAAAGTCTGTATCCATAATAGAAGGTCTAAATGCATAATTATAGTGCACCAGTGTGTGCAGTGATAAATTTAGTTTCAACGAAGGTCATAATGAATGAGAAGCCCTAAGACATTATTGTCCAGATGGAATTAGATTTCTCACAGGATGGCAATTAGCTGACAAACGGTATGTAATTTGAGTGAAGAAAAATAGGCATGTTGAATACTACGAAGCCCCTAAAGGTACATGGGGATGGAAAAAATTTGCCTGATGTCGTCATACTCAATTCTAGTCAGAATATGAGTCTGATACTGCTCCGTTGGGCTGTGATTATGGGGCGTGTTTCAACCGAACCAGGAAAGACCTCAATTGGATAGACCTACAACCAATCAGAGCAACGGAGCGACGCATAACGTTAGTTGTCATATGTCAACAGAACTCAACTGCACTGTGTTGCCAAGTCCGCGGGTTGTTTTCCATGTCCGCGGGTTGAAGCGACCCCAATTATGTGATAAACAGACCCAGGAATGTGAATTTTAGCAGACAGCCCTGCCAAAATAACACATATATTTTACCCCCCCCAAATGCCATTTTTTTCCGGAGAAGTAATCACCCCCCATCCCCCACCCCCCTCGGAAAGCTATTGGGCTTGTTTTTGGCTAGTTTTGAGTAGCAATTGGGTGGGTTTTGTTGTAAAAACTTGGCAACCCTGTCTGCACGCACGCTGGAATAAGTAACGTTAGAAGAAAAAGATGAGTAAACGATCTTTGCCGGTGTTGTAAAAAAAATAATTTAAGGATACACAGAGTACTTACCAACACGATCATCATTTCTGAGAGAAATAGTAATGGTGAATGCATATACGAACAAGTTTTCCATTTAGGATTAGAACAAATTCAACCCAAGTGCCTTTGATGACGTGGATGATTACGCTACTGTTTATCATCTGTCCATCATCGTCTAAAGCCCGCCCTGACAATTTCATTGGTCCGAACAGTTTCTGTTCGGGCATCATTACTTCTCTACGGATCAAGTCCAGACCGAACTGCCCGAGCTCAAATGTTGTGGGCGGGGCTAAGTTCGGCTGGCATCCAGGCAAGGAAAAAATATATTTCAATGCTTTTGCATTCGATCGCAAAAGTTGTGTCCTCCAGAGAAAGTTTGCGCTAACTTGCAAAACATTTTAATGAGGGGATTTAACATTTAACATTTAATTTCTCAGGGGATCACAAAACAATTTGTGAGTGAACACAATTTTTCTCGGGCGGAATGCAAAGATTTTCACGGGAATGCAAATAATTTTGTGAGCGAACGCAATATTTCTCAAGGTAACAAATCATTTGTTGAGCAAACGCAATATTTTTGTCGCCGATCTCTGATCCGCCAGCGAGCTCAAAAATCAGGCCTAAATTTGTGTACTGTGGCATAGGTGGCACATTTCGGGCAGTCGTAACATGGGTGTGTTATGTCAGTCATTGTAAAAACTGAATATCCTTTTGGGTTTTCTAATCAGGAATGGCCACCATCTGTAATATGGGTGCTGAAATTGGAGCCACCACATCTGTGTTCCCTTACAACCACCGTATGAGGACCTACTTGGAGAAGACTGGTCGTGGAGGTAAGCAGCTCGGTAGTCTCTCTTTAATGGATAATTCAACTGCTTCCTCAAAAGTTTGGCCGCTCAATCTGCTTTTTTTTTTTATCAGATATCGCTGCTCTAGCAAATGAGAATCAAGATCTGCTGGTACCCGACTCGGGTTGTCAATACGACCAGGTGATCGAGATTAATCTAAGTGAGGTAAGAGCAGGTCAGTTAAGGTAAGTAAGTTGAATGTATCTTAGAGCTACAGCAAAGTGCTAATGCAAATAATTAATGCACTCCATCTTTTATTATACTCCCTTACAGCTGAAGCCTCACATCAATGGACCATTTACTCCTGACCTGGCCCATCCTGTTTCAGAAATCGGGGCTGTTGCTGAGAAGAATGGCTGGCCCCTGGAAGTTAAAGTTGGTCAGTGATTTAGAGTCCACCCTGTTTTAATGGTCATTAATAGACTTTTATCATGCACTAAAATGGCTCCCTGGCATGAACATTTATAGGTCTGATTGGAAGCTGCACTAACTCCAGTTATGAGGACATGGGCAGAGCTGCCTCCTTGGCCAAACAAGCACTCGACAAAGGACTCAAATGCAAAGCCCAGTTCACAGTCACCCCTGGGTCCGAACAGATTCGTGCCACGATTGAGAGAGATGGCTATGTGAGTCTGAGTTGGAATTTGGAGACCAAACTACTTGATTGCAGGGTGTTGGACTGGGTGTAAAACCAGTACTGATTACCAGGGCCCCAAGGGGAGAGAGGGCCCTTGAAAAGTCAAGAATATATTTTAACATGGAGCATGGGGGCCCATCTTGATTGTTCTGCATCAAGTCTAACAATAGAATGTGTTTCTTTATCTGCAGTCCAAAGTGTTGAGGGATGTTGGTGGAGTTGTCCTGGCTAATGCCTGTGGACCCTGCATTGGTCAGTGGGACAGGTAAAGCTTTTGTCTTCAACATGGGTTTTAATTCAACATTGCAGATTTTCTTTTGTACACTAATGTTCATACGTTTGTGGTATATAATATTGTGAAATATTATTACAATTTATACTACTGGGCTGTTGAATGCTTTATTCTGATTGGTTGATGAGCCGATCTTCAAATCATGGCCGCATTATTTTCTAATAATTCATTGACCTGTTGTCAATCACTCTTATTTAAATTTTAATACATTTTATAATGTAATTTATTCCTGTGATGGCACAGCTGATTTTTTTTCAGCAGGCGTTATTCCAGAAATCATTCTAATATGCTGATTTGATGCTCAGGAGACATTTCTTATTAGTAATGTTGAAAACAGTTGTGCTACTTAATATTTTTGTGGAAATTAGAAAGTTCGAAAGAATCACATTTATTTAAAATATTCATTTGAAACACATTTTTTTACATTATACATTTACTGTAACTGTTGATCAATGTAAAGCATCCTTGCTGAATAAAAACAAATATAACCTAGCTAATAAAGTTACTGACCCAAAGTTTTTTTTGTGTATATAAAATGACTAACAAAGTAATATGTAGGGCACCGTACAGTTAGCCAGCTATTATCACAAAATAAATCATGATAGGAGCGAGTCTTTTATTTGTTTATTTAGAAAAAATGGTCAATGACTATACATGTTTCCAGTTAATACAGGGTTACTTGTAAAATATTGGGTATGAAATTGATTTCAGTTGTGAGAAGAGAGAGAGAGCTCTGAGTCATGAGAGATATGAAACTAGCAAAATCATGTGCCTGGGACAACGGTCATGGTTAAGCATCATAATACAAAAATATTTGACCTTGATTTCACGATTGACCAATCAGAATCAAGTCATTCAAAGATCTGTGTAATAAAGCCACATCATAAACCCATAAAATCTTTCTTGCAGACGTGATGTTAAGAAGGGAGAAAAGAACACCATTGTTACATCATTCAACAGAAACTTCACGGCCAGAAATGACGCCAACCCTGCCACTCATGCTTTTGTCACCTCACCAGAGGTATTTTGCAGTTGATCTGCCACAATCTCAGAATGTTTTTTTTTTTTCGCACCAAAACCATTTGTATGCTGCTTTGCCAATTTATTTATTCTTTCACTTTTTCATTTGTTGTCTTGCAGATTGTCACAGCCCTTGCCATTGCTGGCACACTGAAGTTCAACCCTGAGACTGACTATCTCACAGCCTCCAACGGAGAGAAGTTTAAACTGGAGCCGCCCACAGGAGATGAGCTTCCTGCTCGTGACTTTGACCCAGGTCAGGACACCTACCAGCATCCACCACCTGATGGGTCTAATCTGAAGGTAGATGTTAACCCTCAGAGCAACCGTCTGCAGCTGCTCGAGCCCTTTGACAAATGGAGTGGAAGCGACCTTGAAGGCCTCCAAGTGCTCATCAAGGTAAGTTTTAGTAGTGGATGTTTGAGATACTGGATTTCAATATCACTCTGAACTATGTAACTCTTTTTGTCAGGTAAAAGGAAAGTGCACCACCGACCACATCAGTGCTGCCGGACCCTGGCTTAAGTTCCGCGGACACCTCGATAACATTTCCAATAACCTTCTCATCGGTGCCGTTAATATTGAGAACGACGGCGTCAATAAAATTCGCAACCTTCTGACTGGAGAGTTTGGTGGCGTCCCTGATGTTGCCCGCCATTACAAAGTAAGAGCTCTTTTTTTTGTTTGGCCATTTATGCTTTCTGCTTATTGAAAGCATTTGTATTCATGAGGATTTCCAACTTGCAGAAGCACAATATTTCATGGGTAGTTGTGGGAGATGAGAACTACGGTGAGGGTTCCAGCAGAGAGCACGCGGCTCTGGAACCCAGACATCTAGGAGGGAGGGCTATCATTGTGAAAAGCTTTGCTAGAATCCATGGTAAGCGAATACAAACACCTTTTTTCCCTGTTTGAAGCCAAGCGTCTCATTTAGCAATTGGTTTTAATGAATCTGTCATGACTGTCAACAGAAACTAACTTGAAGAAACAGGGCCTGCTGCCCCTCACCTTCTCCAATCCTGCTGATTATGACAAAATCCGCCCAGATGATATAATCTCCATTGTAGGTCTTAAGACCTTTGCCCCTGGAAAGGTAAGACCTATTCTATTAAACAGTTTCTAGTTTATATGCATTTTTCCTGGTTTGTTTTAAGGCTGGCCCACACTAAAAGATTTTTAAAGTCTTATCAGATTTTCAAAATGCAAGAGAACATAAACATGATGCTTAAAAAAAACTGGTATTACATCGGGTATTAAAATGCGTTTTGGTCCTTCAGATCACAAGTAGATGAGGGAGACACATTCCTGTTTACACCTGATGATTTAACCAATCTTTTTTGTCCACTTTGAACCACTTCTGTCCTGATTACTTAAAGGGGAGGGTCTATGAGCGGGTATATGTATGTGTTTTTTCTGATCTTTTGATCTAATGGACATAATAAGCTTGCATAATTTACATATGAATGCGCCTGGAGATGATGGAAAAACATATGGAGAGCATGGAGACCACGGCGACCACTGTGAGTGCGTTTTAGAAATCCGGAATGGTGAGAGAACAGGAATTGTTTTCGTCTTCAAATCAAACTTGGGTCTTCAGCAGACAAAGTTTAAATATTTTCTGGCTAGCGTGCTTCCCATAATGTTTGCGCATTTGGTCAATAGGCAGAAAGTAGGTGGTCTTTAGTGGCTGTTTGAACACATTCGCCCACATGAGTGTTTACAAAACGAAAGCAATCCAGTTGAATGCGTTTTCGACTACCACTGAAAGTGGTCAAAAGTATATTTAGCGTTGTCCACTTGAGATCCGGTTGATCTTAATACTAGGTGAAAACAGGGCCATGGATATAACAGTTTTTTCCCTATAGTATGTGGAGTGCCGCAATCTGACCAAGACAGCACACCATACACTTACGGATTCCATTCACAAACAACCAGATTCCCGACTGAAATCGAGAAATCTCTCAAAATCTCTTGTGGTCAACCATGAACACTAATGGTGGACGACGAGCAAGAAGAAATGTATCTTTCTTATTTGATATTGTTTTGTTCCACGTGGCAATCTACTGCGTGTTTGTCCTTGGGGTTTGCCCCACACCACAGGATTTCTGATCGTAAATAATCAGCTATTTCAGTAGGATACTTCAGATTTGAGAACAGTGCGGCCCTGACGATCTTCCAAGCAGATTCAATCATGCTTAACACTCATTACACCACAGGAAAATCTGATAAGATAATCTGTAGTACCATCAAGATAATCAGGACTTGTACTAGAGTTGTCGGAAGGGGAGATTGGGCCCAAAATCATCCTGATTATATTGTGTGTATGCTTTTAGTCTCAGGATGTTCTGTAAATCTGTAATTTAATTCTGTAAATGTGCATTTTTGTCAGCCGAACCCCTTTGACCTTTTAATGTTAATATTTCAGTAATTTTAAAACGCATTCACATGTTCCTGGACATTAGACCCTATTGGTTAAAGGAACACGTCGACTTGTTGGGACTTTAGCTTATTCACCGTATCCCCCAGTGTTAGATAAGTCCATACATACCATTCTCATCTCCGTGCGTGCCATAACTCTGTCTGACACACACACCGCTAGCCTAGCACTAGCCTACTGCTCAATAAGTGACAAACTAACGCCAACATTTTCCTATTTACATGTTGTGATGTGTGTAGTTACATCGTGTACTAAGACTGATGGAAAAATGAAAAGTTGCGATTTTCTAGACCGATATGGCTAGGAACTATACTCTCATTCATGCGTAATAATCAAGGAACTTTGTGCCGTACCATGGGTGCAGCGGCGCAATGATATTACACAGCACCTGAAAATAGGCTTACTTCCGTCAACATAACCGTGACAACCTGCTTGCACAGAGAGCGCGCTGGGGACTATTTTCAACTTTTCATTTTTCGTCGGTCTCAGTACACAATGTAACTACACACATCACAACATGTAAATAGGTAAAAGTTGGCGTTATTTTGTCACTTATTGAGCAGTAGGCTAGCTGGAGCAGTTTACCTCCAGTCTTTGTGCTAAGCTAGGCTAGCGGTGGGTGCGTCAGTTATGGCACGCACGGAGATGAGAATGGTATCTAACTTTGGGGGATATGGTGAATAAGCTAAAGTCCCAAAAAGTCAGCGTGTTCCATTACAGGGACATTTCACTCCAAAAAATGCATGTAATTTTTTATTGATTTATTATTGTATACAAATATTTCTTAACTTTTTCTTTTAAGTGTCTTTTATTTATTTTACACTTGTATAATTTCATGAAGTCATGGCTTTATCATCTCACAAATTCTATATTTTACTTACTTATAGCCCCTGAACGCCATCATCAAGCACATTGACGGCAGCTCGGAAACCATTGAGTTGAACCATACCTTCAACGAAACCCAGATTGAATGGTTCAAGGCAGGCTCTGCCCTCAACAGAATGAAAGAGCTGCAGTGATTTATAAATACACATATATGGAAGGGGGGGGGGGGGGGTGTTATGCATCTAACAGGAGGATTGGTATGTGTATGAAAGGTTTAAATGCTCATTTAATTATGAACTGAAGTATACACAATACATTTAAAAAATTGTGCTGCATAGACAAGTCGTGTCAATACACAAACTTCTCAAAGCTATATAATACATTGTAGGGCAGATAACAACTGTAATGCTTTTCAAGCTGGGTCTGTGTTTATTACAGAATGAAGAATAAAAAAAAAAAAGATCACCTAAAGAAAATGCTAAGCACATATGTGTTAGTGGGAGACACCAGAGTTTAATTCATAAAAGCATCCAAATATCTGTGCAGGTGTTCAGGCAACTGTTGATTGTTAATTTCTGTTATTTGAAATATTACACTGAACTGTAATGAGAGCTGCTTGTGAATTTTCTGTCCTGTTATCGACTCTATTGATGGAATGATATCTTATTTCACACGATTCTAACAACTGCTTTTCAACTTTTTCCTCTTCATGCAAGCTTGAAATTTGACCAGTTATTGTTCATGTAGCTATTCTTACTGTGAGTCAGAGTGACTTGTCTATGTCTATTCTTCAAACCTCGGCAGATCTTGTCATACACAACACCAAAATCTATCAAACGTGTCTGTACTGAATGCACAGCAGGTCAAGTCTATTAATGTTTTAAACTTAATGCTTATTTATAAACATTTGCAAAGAATCTCAGATGTGCATTATCTTAAGTGTTTTGGATGACAGTTATTGAGTAACAGATCAGTAATCAGATCTCCAACCTCTTGAGCACCTTTTCTGTATATTTGAGTGCCCTTTTTTGTAGGGTTGTTTTTCTTTTCTTTCATACAGAGATGTACCCATGTCAAAGCAGTGACATCAATCACTCTGGCCAGCAGACTATAGCAACTACTAATATACCAGGTAGTAAATTACTAGCTTTGTCTGACTCAACATGTTTGTGCACATCAGATGAACTTTTACTGCTGCTCGTAAACAAACACAGCCTCTTGGTAATAACTTTTTTTTTTTCTTGTTCTTGAGGAAATGAATGCTGATCAGTCACAGTGGGTTATAAAATAAAGGTCATTTCAAATAATTCAGTCCTTGTTAATGTTTGCATTTATGCATTAGACTCGTATGTCTTTTTCCACAACATTACACACTATGTTGGTAAACAATATATAATATAGCTATATAGGCTTTCAGTATTTTAGATGCTATGGAGCCCCAAATGTGATCATCTTTGGGCGAGGGAACCCTTAAATTTAGGCAGCTGTATATTTGAATGTATAAAGACTCCATTTATACTGAAAAATTAATATTATAACTGTGTAAAATAGTATTTGGAAAATATTTAAGATATTGTTAAATTGCTGTTTTTATTCTACTTCGTATAGTACTGTATTTTTTTTAAAGGTTTAATTTTATTATTTATTTATTTTTGCATTTTTAAACAGTTTTTCTCTAAACTTTTCCACGGACCCACTAGCACTCCCTTGCGGGCCCCTGAACTGAACCCCAGTTTGAAAACCCCTTAGTACATTGGTATGTAACAGTTTTGTTCTGATTATAAGTGATACAGTTCTTCTTAATCCCTCAATCTTCTAAATTATTGGTCTTTAAAGGCCGTTGACTGAATAAATATCGCAATACATTTAAATATAACGAAGAAACATGAATAACAACCACTATATAAAGCATCGCATCTACAACGCGACGCGTCAAAACTAGGACGCGCATTATGAGCACTCTGATTGGACGACGGAAGGCGGACCTCAGGATTCACGTCTCGCGTTCAATTTTGATGGGGTGTCCCTCCCTCTCCACCCGTAACCTCGTTTATTGTGTGCTACGCAGGGGTCCATTGAGTCGAATATGTGTACCACGAATGATAGCATTTAATAGTGGATTCTAGTGTAGCTATGTAGATAAATTTGTTTCCGCGGCTTCAGATATCAACCGACATATTGGTTTCCACTATAACGTACAGCACGGTAAGATTTTGTATCATCCTATTGTTTTCTCCTATCCGTATATATTGCCTTTGATTGAATACGCCTTTACTGTTATGTTGTCGCATGCTGTGCACTTTATAGGCTGAAAATAATTTCTCGATTTCTGTTTGTCAACAACCTGCATTGTTGAGCGCAGGCTGATAATATGGTAGTAAAACACGTAACGTTACTCGCAGTTTAATCATAGTCACTGTCGATTAGTCTGATATGCAGTCTGCGGTACACAGATGCTTGGCCTTTCTTAGACTGGCAGAAACCAGGTGCATTGGAAAACAATGAAAAGGAAACAGTTTGATGAAGGAAAGCATTCTCCCCAAGTAATAAGATATGCTGTGGTCCTGATGCAGCTGCTGCACCCAGATTTGAGTGCAGACAAGACAACACAACACGTACAGTAAAAAGCAGATCAAATAAGACCGGATGGATATTTCAAAGAAACTGTTTAATGATTTATATCACACACATATGCGCACACACACATTTATAGATAGATAGAGTGCATCCAGAAAGTATTCATAGCATTCATAAGTATTCTTTTTCCACATTTTGTTGTATTACAGCCTTATTCCAAAATTGATTAAATTCATTATTTTTTTTCCTCAATTTTACAAACAATACCCCATAATGACAACATGAAAGACGTTTGTTTGAAATCTTTTCAAATGTATTACAAATAAAAAAAACGAAAAAAAAATCACATGCACATAAGTATTCACAGCCTTTGCCATTACACTCGAAATTGAGCTCAGGTGCATCCTGTTTCCACTGATCATCCTTGAGATGTTTCTACAACTTGATTGGAGTCCACCTGTGGTAAATTCAGTTGATTGGACATGATTTGGAAAGGCACACACCTGTCTAGTAAGGTCTCCAACAGTGCATGTCAGAGCACAAACCAAGCCATGAAGTCCAAGGAATTGTCTGTAGACCTCCGAGACAGGATTGTACCGAGGCACAGATCTGGGGAAGGGTACAGAGGGTACAGTCTGCAGAATTGAAGGTCCCAATGAGCACAGTGGCCTTTATCATCTGTAAATGGAATAAGTTTGGAACCACTAGGACTCTTCCTAGAGCTGGCCACCCGGCCAAACTGAGTGATCGGGGGAGAAGGGCCTTAGTCAGGGAGGTGACCAAGATCCCGATGGAAACCAGGCACCGCTGACCAACACCATCCCTACAGTGAAGCATGGCAGTGGCAGCATCATGCTGTGGGGATGTTTTTTTAGCGGCAGGAACTGGGAGACTAATCAAGCTCGAGGGAAAGATGAATGCAGCAATGTACAGAGACATCCTTGATGAAAACCTGTTCCAGAGCGCTCTGGACTTTAGACTGGGGCGAAGGTTCATCTTCCAACAGGACAACGACCCTAAGCACACAGCCAAGATAACAAAGGAGTGGCTATGGGACAACTCTGTGAATGC
Organism: Romanogobio albipinnatus; assembly: GCA_023566225.1. NCBI lineage: Eukaryota > Metazoa > Chordata > Actinopteri > Cypriniformes > Gobionidae > Romanogobio > Romanogobio albipinnatus. The sequence continues at coordinate 25,020,333 of CM042257.1, read as the reverse complement.
CCTTGAGTGGCCCAGTCAGAACCCAGACTTGAACCCGATCGAACATCTCTGGAGAGATCTGAAAATGGCTGTGCACTGACGCTCCCATCCAACCTGATTGAGCTTGAGAGGTCCTGCAAAGAAGAATGGGAGAAACTGCCCAAAAATAGGTGTGCCAACCTTGAAGCATCAATTGGTGCCAAAGGTGCTTCAACAAAGTATTGAACAAAGGCTTTTTTAATTTTTTATAAATTTGCAAAGATTTCAAACAAACTTCTTTCACATTGTAATTATGGGGTATTGTTTATAGAAATTAGGAAAAAAATAATGAATTTAATCTATTTTGGAATAAGGATGTAACATAAAATGTGGAAAAAGCGAAGCATTGTGAATACTTTCCAGATGCACTGTAGATATGTATAGTACAAATGTTGTTTATTTATTTTCCTGATTTAACCCATTTTTCAAACCACAGAGGCCTCATCTCATCTCCAGTGAACTTCACATCAATGGCTGATTCAGACAGCACATCTACATCTGATCGAAAGCTGCACTGCCCACATACTCCTGTCTCACTTTCATTACCTTTCCTGAGGGAAGGCAGTAATGTTGAGAGGAAACCGCCTCAGACAGGGGAACCTCTTAGTCCACTGCCAACCAAACGCACACGCACCTATTCAGCGTGAGTACCTATGCTAACAGTGTAAAAATATTTCGTAGTGAGAAAATAATTTTGAAAGATTTTTACATTTTGTCTCACTTTAATGTTGTTGATAGATATGTTTTTACAAATGTTGAGACTTTTCTACTTTGTTCTTCAGTATTGGGTCTACCGATAAGTGCAAAGAGAGTGAAAAACATAATTTAATAAATATATAGATCTCAAAGCAAATAAATTAATAATATTTATTATTATTATTTTAATTATTTAATCATAAAATATTTATATAATATTTAATATTTGTAAATAATATAAATATTCACATTATTTATCATATTTATAAATATTTAATATTATTTAATGATATGGTAATTATTATATCATAAAATATAATGGATTCTTTTTGTTTTTTATTGTTGTAATATAATAATGATTTATTATTGTCAAAAGCAGAAGTAATACAATAGTTAAACATGTTCTGCATAGGCTAAAAGTCTGCCATGTTGGGCTATGCAGACAAAGATGATGGAGCAGGGAGAGGTAGATCTTAATACCATCCCGTTTAACTTTATTAATAAACAAAACAAAGAAGTTAATAAAAAAATCAGGAATTACAGGAGTACAAAAACGTAAAAGCTTTAGCTTCCAATGAACAAAAACAACAAACTTAACCAGAAACAGGTGTGCAACATAATTGGTAACCATGACAACAAATGAAGAGAGGGAACATGGCGAACAAAGGAAACAGGATCAGAACACAGGTAAACGAGGTGATTCTAACGAGGTGATGAACTAAAAGTCCATAAAACAGAACACAAACTTGACATAACTCCCCCCTCCCAGTAGATGCTTCCTGGTGTCGTAAACAGAAACTACAACATAGCAGTGGTGGGAAGAGGGAAAAAAAACTGAAAAAAGGTCCATAGGAGGAGGCTGGAGGAAGAGACCAAATGGGAATAGGGGGGAAGTCCACGGGGGAGTCGGTGGAGCAGACCCACGCCGGAACCAATGTAGGGGGGAGCCAAAGTGGAGCTAGGAGTCCAAACGACAGGTGGAGCCTGGAGAGGTGGAGTACCGGGAGGAACTGGAGACACAGGGTGACATTTGGGTGACATCCAGGGCTAATGCAGAGCTGACAGCTCATGGGACTGAGGCAGGGGCGGTGGTTTGAAAGACAAGAGGACAACAGTGGCGCTGGAGGGAATGATGGAGGTAAAAGGGTGGAAGACTGAGGTGCAGCCTGTGGCAAAGCCAGGGTGACGACTGACTGAGGTGTAGGTGGAGGGATGAAGGAGCCCGGCGAAGCCAGTGGGAAGATGGTCCACAGTGGAGACAAGGGAGCATGGAGCTCATGTGTAGCCGATGGGTCAACAGGTCAAGGTGGAGTTATGTGCTCGGAGGCCTGAATTGTAGCTTGGGAATCCTTACACCAAGGTGGGGCTGGAGACCGGGAAGCACAAGAGCGTAGGAGAATGGAGGAGGTGAAGGGATCTGGTTGAAGCGGAACTGAAGCAGTGGATGGAGCCACCCGAGGCAGAGCAGAGGAGTTTAAGGGAACCAGCAGAGATGAAGGTGAAGAGCTGGAGGAAGTTGGCTAAGGACGAGGGGGAGGGAGGCTGGGCGGGCAATGAAAGAGACAGGAGACAAGGTGGAACCTGTAGTGAAGGAGACAGCACAGGGATGGAAGTTGGTGCTGGCTCTCACACCTAGTCAGACTTGGTGACCGGCACGAGTTCCGGGAAGACTAAAGCTTCCGGCATATACTCTGGGTCAGGCAGGCCTCATGGCGGGCACAGGCTTAGGATTTGTTTCTGCAATGGGCTCTGGCTCATTGTCTGTGGCAGTCATGGCATGAGGCTCGATGGGCTCTGGGTCCAAGGTGAGCAGGATGGTCAAGTGGCTGGCAAATTCCTCCTCCACCAATCCACTCTTCATGAGATCTAATTCAACAAAGTCCATAAATTTCCCTAGAGAACCATCAACAGGCAGAGAAACAAGTTGTTTGATCATTTAATCCGGTCCAAAAAAAGAGAAAAGAAATGAGTACGCTGTCAGGGTAGTGTGTATGAAAAGCCAGGTCTAGGAACTTACTGGTATGGTCATCCTGGGTACGGGAGAGGAGGTGAACGGCTGTAAGATCCATAATCCTTTTCCAGGCCCTATATTCTGTCACGTTGGGCTAGGCAGACGAAGATAAAGTTGCTAAGAGAGGTAGATCTTAATATCAGCCATTTAACTTTATTAATAAACAAAGCAAAGAATCCAAAAAACAGGAATTGCAGGATTACAAAAACGTAACCACTTTGGACCATACAAGACAATGGACAGAACTAAACTCAGGCCTTAAATACACTGAATACACTGAATAAGATATGACAAAACATAAACCTGTCACAGAAACTGAAATATATAAAAATAAAAGTAATTGTTATTGTATTGAGTTTGTATAGAGAATATGTGGATGTATTGAAAAATATATATAGGTGCACCATATATTGTTGTGTTCATTTCAACAAAACACAAAGAGATGCTTTGCTTTTCTTATTTACTAAAAGTAATCATGTTAGTTGATTATAGAGCTTCTTTCCTCTGGTGTTTTGTTAGATCGGTGAGAGCCAAATCTGGACCCGTCTTCAAGGGCATTTGCAAGAACTTCTCAAGGTCACAAGGTCACGGATTCATTCGCCCCTCCCATGGAGGAGAAGACATATTTGTTCACATCTCTGAGTAAGTGAATATAAAAATATAATTTTAGAATAAAAAATACTCTAGTACTTTTAGCATCTATTTTTAAAGCATTTTTTTAACCACAAGTCTCTTTTTTTAAATCTAGTATTGAGGGTGAATATGTGCCAATGGAGGGGGATGAGGTGACCTACAAAGTGTGTCCTGTACCTCCCAAGAACTTAAAGTTCCAAGCTGTTGAGGTGGTCATCACCAGCCTTTCTTCCGGAAGGAAGCACGAGACCTGGTCTGGGCAAGTTATCAGCTCCTAGCTCACACATTCAAAAGCCCAACAGAAGAATAAAGAGTTAAAGGAATGGATTTAACTCAATGTGCTAATGCTGGCATAAAATGGTGTTGTGTGTAAGTAGGATAGGAATGGAATAGTAATTAGGGTTATGCAACTGTTGTTTTCTCCAGCCTGGCAAATAAGCAACAGGAAGTTGGTCAGAGGTCTGTTTGGAAAATGGTTTGGGATGTAAGTCATCTGAGCTTTGATATAGAATTGGCAGAACATAACAACTGTGAGCAGCAGTGTTGCCCTTGTTTGAATATTTGTCATTTATATGGACTTAATTATGTATTTATTTTCATTTTATGTACAGAGGCATTTGCTTTGTGCTGTGTATGTATGTTCAAGTCATTTATGTAAAACTGATTTCCTAAAATAAATGAATGCACATCAAAGGAAACTTTAATTTCTTTAATTGTAATTGATAGAACTGTTATTCGTTTTCTGTAAGAAAGCTACAAATCACAAAAATCACAGTAGTTCATTTTAAGAACAATGCTTCTTATGATAATTGTAATAAAATTGAAATAATCATTTAATGCAGTGTTATTTTCACAAATAATGCTTCTAATGATAATTGTAATAAAATTGAAATGAATTAATCATCCAATGCAGTTTTATTATCACAAATTGTACGTTTTGAGATTATTCTTCTATTTTTAGTTTTTCCAGGAAAGATTTTTTTTAATATCCATTATGTAGATATATAATTGATCTCAATTGCAAAAGTAAATGCATAACTAGGAATTCAAATAAATGTATTGAATAAATAACTGAATATTCTCTTTTTAATAATAAAATTTCCTCTGATTACTGTATGTATATCAAATATACATAATGTATAGGCCTATATTAAATGAAATACACATTATACACTATTATCATATTATTTCCATGTAAGACTTTACAAATGTCAAAATATAGCCATTCAATAAATGTGTTGAGATGTGATGTAGTGCCATCTATTGGCTAGATTTCTAGGCTATCTATTGGGAGCATAGACTGTAAAAAAGAAAAGAAGATTGGCAGAAGAGAAGCAAGAGGTGGGGTTTTTACTAGGTGACATGTGTACAGCTGTCCTTCAAAATCATTAATTTTTATTTACCCATTTAACTTTTTTATAACTCATTTATTACATCATACATATGATATATTGCACCCTCAGCTCATAAACCAGCAACTAGTTATGGAGCAATTTTACAAAGAAATAACTACTCACTCACTGTATATAATAATCACATGTGTATTATGTGCAGTGAATGAAAGTTAGCTAGACAAGAGACAACAGCTGGAAAAAAAAACTAGAGATGACTTATGATCTGATGTATGATGACGGCTGACGTCTTATGATCGAGATTAAAATAAGATTTACTTCTCAGATTTTTCTCAGAAGTCATAAATGGAACTGAACCATAAATATATGAAGTGCAAAGATTATTGTTTGATATGATAAAGGGAAAGCACCCGGTACATAAACGTCAAGTAGGCCTACATTTTAAAAAAGATGATAAAGTTTATATTTATGTACGTTTTAGTTGCCTAGAAAGACAACCAACACAATTTTTTGTATATCTGTACACAGTCCTAGGCATAAATTAAACTTTAAAAATAAAATACAACTAAAAAAATGTTTTTAGTTGTCTCAGAAGTTTTTATATAATATAGCCCCTAAAATAAAAATAGAGACATGCAAATAAAAAACTTACGCACAACACATCATAACATGCATCATCAGGGGTAATTTATGTATTATCCTCTTCTCACTTGGGAAAACAAACAGGACAGGTGATTCATTTTGATTGCTTTTATGACGGATCCATTTATCATGGGACAATGGATTTATGGCTCAACCTTTGTCCTTCACTCCTCTTCTCACCGTCGTCTTCTCTGTACACTAGTGTTCAATAGACCTTTAGAGCTTCTGCTTTCAGTTGCTTTAACAGAAATGTGATTACTTACCCATATATACATACTGTATTTAAAGAGCACCTCTATGAGAATATTAGACCTAAACTCTCACTCTGACATTCACTGTGTGAGCTAGCCTTGTGAACTTGCTATCTAGACAAAAAAAGAAAGAATATACATGCTGCCTATGATGCCCATAAATGCTGTCTTTGTAGGCAGCTCACTAGGTTTTGGGACGCGGCCACTGACTATGTTGTTCATTAACATGCTCAAGTGAGAGCAAAGTGATCAGTTTGAAAGTGCACCTGTCTAGGACAAAAGACCAGCTTGGATAAAGCAACCTTATTAGTTGTTCCTCTACATTTTCCACTCTTGGGATATTCTCATAAATATGATGAAGTTTGAAGGATATAAAAACTGGACATTTCAAACTACTATGAACTGAAACATAATGCAATTCAGTTCTAACTAAACATTGGTCTGCGTCTTCATCTTTCTTCTTAACATTAGAATATGGATTACCACATCTGGTTATTTGCATGTCTATCATGGGCATTTCTAAAGCAAAGTCACTTCATGAAAGAGTCTTGCTTTAACGGAACTCTTCTGATGAATGTTATTTTATTGGATGACGCCGTGTCGCCCTGGAGTATCAATTTTGTGAAGCCTGCGGTGATGAAGGCAATTGAATCTGATTCTGAGATCAGAGATGGTAAAGTATGATCCTAACAAGATTTTATAGCTAGAATATGAGCCTCTAATAAACAGAAATTACAGTCTTGGGAAGCCATAATTAAAGCTATGTAAAACAAAAGAAATAAGATTAGCTGACAACTAAATATTGTTTAAATATGAAATGTAGTTTGATTTGAAATTTCAATCGATATTATGGTTTGAATAGTATTTGAATTATTTAAGGATTAGTGTGTTTCTTTTTCTTCTTTTCCAAGGTGTGGATTTATCGGTTAAATTCAGAGGGTTTCAAACCATTTACTACTTAAAAAAAGGCTGCACCAGTAGTGCCTGCGAAGGAGTTGAAATTTTAAATGATCTTGCGGTCAGTTTTGGGTCTTTTATTTATTATATATATATATATATATATATATATATATATATATATATATATATATATATATATATATATATATATATATATATATATATATATATCTATATATATATATATATATATATATATATATATATATATATATATATATATATATATATAAAGTGAGGAAAATAAGTATTTGAACACCCTGCTATTTTGCAAGTTCTCCCACTTGGAAATCATGGAGGGGTCTGAAATTGTCATCGTAGGTGCATGTCCACTGTGAGAGACATAATCTAAAAAATCCAGAAATCACAATGTATGATTTTTTAACTATTTATTTGTATGATACAGCTGCAAATAAGTATTTGAACACCTGTCTATCAGCTAGAATTCTGACCCTCAAATACCAGTTAGTCTGCCTTTAAAATGTCCACCTCCACTCCATTTATTATTCTAAATTAGATGCACCTGTTTGAGGTCGTTAGCTGCATAAAGACACCTGTCCACCCCATACAATCAGTAAGAATCCAACTACTAACATGGCCAAGACCAAAGAGCTGTCCAAAATCACTAGAGACAAAATTGTATACCTCCGCAAGGCTGGAAAGGGCTACGGGGAAATTGCCAAGCAGCTTGGTGAAAAAAGGTCCACTGTTGGAGCAATCATTAGAAAATGTAAGAAGCTAAACATGACTGTCAATCTCCCTCGGACTGGGGCTCCATGCAAGATCTCACCTCGAGGGGTCTCAATGATCCTAAGAAAGGTGGGAAATCAGCCCAGAACTACACGGGAGGAGCTGGTCAATGACCTGAAAAGAGCTGGGACCACCGTTTTCAAGGTTACTGTTGGTAATCCACTAAGACGTCATGGTTTGAAATCATGCATGGCAAGGAAGGTTCCCCTGCTTAAACCAGCACATGTCAAGGCCCGTTTTGAGTTTGCCAATGACCATTTGGATGACCCAGAGGAGTCATGGGAGAAAGTCATGTGGTCAGATGAGACCAAAATAGAACTTTTTGGTCATAATTCCACTAAACGTGTTTGGAGGAAGAAGAATGACGAGTACCATCCCAAGAACACCATCCCTACTGTGAAACATGGGGGTGGTAGCATCATGCTTTGGGGGTGTTTTTCTGCACATGGGACAGGGCGACTGCACTGTATTAAGGAAAGGATGACCGGGGCCATGTATTGCAAGATTTTGGGGAACAACCTTCTTCCCTCAGTTTGAGCATTGAAGATGAGTCGAGGCTGGGTCTTCCAACATTACAATGACCCGAAGCACACAGCCAGGATAACCAAGGAGTGGCTCTGTAAGAAGCATATCAAGGTTCAGGCGTGGACTAGCCAGTCTCCAGACCTAAACAATTTCAGACCCCTCCATGATTTCTAAGTGGGAGAACATGCAAAATAGCAGAGTGTTCAAATACTTATTTTCCTCACTGTATATAGTTCACACTGATCATTGTGATTTCTTCCATAGAATGCAGGCGAGGAGGGATGTGCTCTACTGGGACCAACCTGCACTTATGCCACTTTCCAAATGGTTGAGTATGTTAGATTTTGCTTTTACAGATCTTTGTCTGTATTGTACATTTCCTTGCTTTCTTGTTCTAGATCATGCTATCTGCCTCCTTAAGAAGCCACTTTAAATCAGTTATAGTACTCACCACTTGTATAAAAAAAGAAGTGCACTTAAAGGTATAGTTCACCCAAAAATGAAATTTACTCATCCTCATGTGTATATGACATTCTTAGTTATATTTTAAAAAAAATCCTGGCTCTTGCAAGCTTTATAATGGCAGCCCAAAAAAGGCACCAAAAAGTGCATCCGGCGAACCGCCTCCGTATTCAAAAATAAAAATAAAACGATAAACTAACCCAGTTTTTTTTTAAATTGTTTGTGTTTATTTAAAAATAAACTATGCACAAGTACTAGGCTACATGGGCTACACTAAATCCTTCTCTGATAAGAACCAGAAGATGCGGGTTAGTTCACCCAAAAGTGAAAATAATGTAATTTATTACTCACCCTCATGCCGTTCCACAGTCGTAAAACCTTTGTTCATCTTCGGAACACGAAGATATTTTTGTTGAAATCCGATGGCTCAGTGAGACATGCGTAGCAATGACATTTCCTCTCTCAAGATCCATTAATATACTAAAACATATTTAAATCAGTTCATGTGAGTACAGTGGTTCAATAATAATATTATAAGCGACGAGAATATTTTTGGGGCGCCAAAAAAAACTAAATAACGACTTATATGGGATGGCCGGTTTCAAAACACTGCTTCATGAAAATTCGAACCGTTATGAATCACTGTATCGAATCAGGGGTTCGGAGCGCCAAAGTCACATGATTTCAGCAGTTTGGCGGTTTGAAATGCGAGCCGAATCATGATTCAACACACTGATACATAACGCTCCGGAGCTTCCAGCTTGAAAGCGGCCATCACCATACAAGTCGTTATTTAGTTTTTTTGGAGCACCAAAAATATTAAGATTTCAACAAAAATATCTTAATTTGTTTTCCAAAGAACAGAGGTCTTATGGGTGAGTAATAAATTACATTATTTTCATTTTTGGGTGAACTAACTCTAATCATATACAGTATATCTTTAATGAGTCAATAATTGGTCCCTAACATTGCAGAAAACTATACCAAAAACCGTTTGACTAAAATGTTTATTAGTTTCAGTATTAGTTTTTAGTTTAGTTTATTTATTCATTCTAATCCAGTTTTTAATAAATTTTACTCTCTGTTTATAGTTTTTGGGAAGGTTACAACTTTGGTGTTCAACATATTGTTTCAGAAATGCAAACAATTAAAGACATTGAAATTTTAACTTCAGTTGGTTGGTTTTATGTTGTTTAAGTTAGCTTTAAGAAAATAAATATGACTATTTGTAAAAGAAAATTTGATCATTAAATTAGTTTTTAACAGAGGGAAATTATCTTTAAAAGTTCTCATAGGTTTGATTCAGATTCAGCCTAGATGGTCAGTTTATACCTAGATGGTGCAACTTACCCTAGCCACATGAACACTTTTTTATAAGAAGCCATATTTTTAGAACCTTTGTCATTCTGATCATTTACAATGATAGGAAACACCCTGAAATTACTTTAGATACTTTCATTGTACATAAGTAAAAACTGGCTCATCTTACCCCCTCTCCCCTACACTGATGTAAGTACTAAGTAGGCTACTTAAGGTTAGTTCACTCAAAAGCTACTTTCACTAGTTTACTTGCACAACTACTTTCAACTAAAGCCCCAGACTTGAGTTTAAGTAATCCATGTGATTCCAGTTTAACCTCAATTTTAAGAAGCTTTGTTTAAGTGCTTTGTTTGCAGGAAAAAAAAACATAACTTACCACTTTATTTACAAAATGTTAATCTCTAACACGTGTCCACGAGAGCATCACAACAAATGCGAGAGCAGATGCGAGAGCAGACGTTGAGTGAACGCGCGTTGGGAGAATAACATTTTGAAGAGAACTGATAAATGATGTTGTTGTTTAGTTTTTTTCCGCAAACAAAACGCTTGCATCACTTCATTAAATTGAGGTTAAACCACTGGAGTCACATGAATTAGGTCTTTACTACATTTCTGGGTATTGAAAGTGGTAGTTGCGTAGGCTGTCAATGTGTCCCTTCAAAGCGCTCAGATTTCATTAAAAATATCTTCATTTGTACCGAAGATGAACGAATGTTTTACAGTTTTGGATTTTAAATCCTACTAAGTTTTTATATTTAAATTTTTTTTTTAAATGTGTATGTAACACTATACTTTCTGTCAGGACCACTATCGTCAAAGATGATTGACAATTAGCGTATACATTGGATTGGCGGTATGGTTCTGTTCTGGGCGAGAACTCCCTGCAAATCCATGTAGCCTAGCATGGATAAGAGCAGGGAGAGCAGCGATAACCCCTCTTAGGGTAAACAGAACAGAACCAACATAACGTATTGCAGATATCATTATGTCAATATTTAATGTACAAAATAATTCTGAAATTTCGTCAAGAGGGGGCAAGAGGAGGAGCTGGGGATGGAGTAGGGGAAATGAGCTCTGGAGAATGTGATAGCTGCTGATAGCACTGAAGGAGCTTATATATGTATACTGTGTTACACATTGTATCTCTATTGGTAGACGTGATCAGCTTACAGGCGAACGTGACCTGCCAGAACTGACACTAACCTTGATTTGTATTGCATTACTTTTGCAATGCCGCAGTGGGGGAGTTTCTAATACAACGTCTATGGGAGTGACGGTAAAATTAATATCTTTCTCTCTTCTGCCTGCCATTATCAATCTCTCTCTATTGTTTCCCTCTTTTTGAAAGTTGTAAAAACATTATTGTGGAGTTTTTCTTTTGCTATTTGAGCAAATGGACACACAAATAATATATTTCATTAAGTCTCTCATTCTTCTGCTTATAGAAGTTTACCCAAATATGACTCCGCTTCTGAAAAACCTGGAAATGTGAAGAGTCTATTAATGACAGAGTTTTCATTTTTGGATGAGCTAACCATTTAAGTGGGTCAAAAAAAAAAAACAACTTGCATTTTATATAGATTTAAACTATGATACATTTTGCAATATAATACAATATGAGTGTACTTCGTTGGATAGTGTACTTTTATGTTTATTCATCAGGCAGATACTGTTGTCCACTCTTAGAAGTTATACACTCTCAGAAAAAAAGGTACAAATGCTGTCACTGGGGCAGTACCTTTTCAAAAGGTACACTTTTAATCATTTTAGGTACTAATATGTACACTTTAGGTACTAATATATACCTTTAAAGTACCAATATGCACACTTTAGGTACCACTCCAGTGACAGCATTTGTACCTTTTTTCATGAGAGTGTAGGAACAACAATAGGAACGATATTTTGACCCCAGTGGAAAGATAATGAACCTGTCAGCCCATTCCAGAAAGGGATGTTTTGGGGACAGTTTCCTTGCTATTTGAAACTGAGTTTACTCAACATCTGATATGCGTTATTTCGACCACTTTTGTAGTTTGGAGATCGGTCTGAACCTCAACATGCCCATCATATCAGCAGGAAGCTTTGGATTGTCTTGTGACTTCAAGAGAGATCTCACTCGCCTTCTGCCTCCAGCGAGAAAAATCTCCAGCTTCTTCTCTTACTTTTGGAATTACAAAGATCGAATCAAGCCTGTATGGAAAACAGCTTATATATACAAGAAACCGAATAACACAGAGGACTGTTTCTGGTGAGTATGTAGTGATCTTGTAGTTTGCAACAACAGAAGAATTTCATGTAGGAAATAGGAATATTCCCTTAGGCTTTCTGATTTTGGGTCTTGTCTGTAGGTACATAAATGCTCTTGAGGTGGCTTTAGGCAACTTTTCCACCAATTTAAAGAAAAGTGTGATTCTACGAAAAGAAGAAGAGCTCAGTGATGCTCTGGACAACTCTAACCGGGAGAGCAATTGTGAGACCTTATTTTATTTGAGTATTAGAGACAATTAACTTTAGTTTGGTAATATTTTGTCACTGGTCAGAATTCAAAAAGTCAAATGTTAAAGTGTGTTTTGTTACTTTATTTCTATTTTACAGTGTTCATTGTATGTGGGACACCTGATGACATCATGGATCTGAAGAACGGCACTAGGAAGTTTGATGCTGAAACTGCTTTTCTTCTGATTGACCTTTACAAGTCAGTTGTTCACCTTCAATTCCTGCTGTCTTTAATCTAGAGCTATATGATCTACTAATCTTCACTTAAATAAATGGCCTGCTAACTGAGTTATATAACTGTACTAATTTCAAAAAGCCTAATTTAGAAAATCTAGAAAGACTGGGAATTGTAAGTGAGAAACAATACAATAACTTTCTCTCACAGCGACAGATATTATAATGGGACATCTAACGCTGCTATGAAGAATGTCCTGGTGCTAACAATGCCCAACACAAGACAATACACCATTGACACTTCTGGTAACAACACGGTAGGTACCGTGTTTTTATTTAGTTAAAACCTATTGTAACCATTGTATTGTAACTGTAAATTACATTTTTACTGCTATATTTAATTCATAGCTTGCAATGAATACTTTCAGACTGTGAATAATTCAGAAAGTGATAGTAAAGACATTTACAATGTTACAGAAGATTTGTATTTTTAAAAAAATGTTCTTTTGAACTTTCTTAAACAGAATCCTGAAAAAATTTGTATCATGGTTTCCACAAAAATATTAAGCAGTACAACTGCTTTCAACATTTATATTAATAAGACATGTTTCTTTTGCAGCAAATCAGCCTATTAGAATGATTTCTGAAGGATCACACTGATAACTCAGCTGCCGTCACAGGAATAAATTACATTTTAAAAGCAGGGTTTTTTTTATTGTAATAATATTTTACTGTTTTTGCTGTATTTTTGATAGAAGAAATGCAGCATTGGTGAGAATAAGAGACTTTCAAAAAAAGATTAAAACCAATTTTACCAATCCCATGTGTATTTGAACGCTTACTTCATAAGTTTGCCACAACTGTCAAAACAGGCATGCCTTTTTAAAAAGATAGAAATTTCACATTTTATATAATGTTATAATATAAAAGACAAGTGAAAATAAATAATTTCATATAACAAAAAGGAAAGCTTCAAAAATCTGTTCATTGTGTCATTTTGTAGAGTGTAAAAATGTTCACACACTCAAAAAAAAAATCTTGTCTGAACATAAGATTTATGTATTTTAATTGCATATACATTTTCATGCATTTAGATTACATAATTTTAACAAACAAATTAATACATATAATGTGATTCTTATATGTAAATCATACATAAATGTAACGGGTAAGATTTATGTAATTGTATTGATAAAATGAATATGATTGATATATGCCAGTTTTACGTAAATGAAACCTAAGATTTATGTAAAAGTGCACAGAAAAACACCTATATTACGGGGTTAAAGTACAATTGAAGCAGTGTTAAAGTTAATGAGATAATTGAGTGATGATTGAGCATTAATGATGAACACCTGATAACAATGAGCAGAATCACTGACGGAAAGAGAAACACAAGAAGCATGAAGCTTGTAATCTCCAGCATGGTGACTTCCAACGAAACTAATATTTTCATTAAAACAGAAATGACAGAAATAAAGTCAGTCTGGTTAGTAATGAGTGAAGCTGATAATGCTGTTTGTGAAGTTGTTTAATCCTCATTTACTGATATCTTCAGAGATTGAATGTCTTTTTATCTTCAGTTGATTTCATCTAAGGCTGTGGCTGAAGTCAGTTGTAGTTCTTGTGTTTCTCTTTCCTTCAGAGATTCAGCTCATTATAATCAGGTGTTCATAATTCATGCTCAATCATCACTCAATTATCTCATTAACTTTAACACTGCTTCAATGGTACTTTAACCCAGTAGTGAGCACACATGAACACTAGGAAGTGTTAATTTAACATGGGCGTTTTTCTATGCACTTTTTCATAAATCTTACCTGTTTCATTCACATATAACTGGTATTTATGAATCACATTCAGTTTATCAATACAATTACATAAATCTTACCTGTTACATTTATGTATGACTTACATATATGAATCACATTAAGTTTATTAATTTGTTTATGTTAAAATTATGTAATCCAAATGCATGGAACATTTATATGCAATTAAAATACATAAATCTTATGTTCATTTTTTTTTTTGAGTGCATGCTGACGCTTTTCTGTTATGGATCTACTAGAAGTACTAGCTCTCATCTCCTCACTGTTCTGTGTGCAGATGAACGATTATATTGCAGCATATCATGATGGGGTGCTGCTGTTCAGACAGGTGATGAGGAACATCTGGAACACGACCTTCTCAGAAATTCAAGATATAGAGTCTGTCAGCATGAATTACTTCAGAAACGTGTCTTTCAATGGTGAAAAACATCAGTCATATCTTGGATTGGTTTTTGCTTCTTATGTTGGATTTGCTTTAGTGATCCACAGGATAATTAAGATTTGAATAATCCAAACCACAGGCATAGCAGGAGATTATCAGATGGATGAATATGGTGACAGGGATGTGATATTTTCTGTGATCTACACTAACAATGACAATGGCAAGGTATGCCACAGATTTCAGACATATCAATCTATTTACAGAATGGAATTTTTTAGCAAACTATGGAGTGATGATTGGACATTAAAACTTGCCTCTTCTGTACTTTAGTACAACATTCTTTACGAGTTCAACACTGCCACCAACCAAACAAAGCTAATAGATGACAATCCCTCCTTCATTTGGCTTCAGTCTCTACCTAATGACCATCCATTACAAGGTATAGAGGATTTAATCACTTTTCTAAATCAAATGGGAGTAATTTTAATGGTAAAAGACTGCAAAAATATTATGGTAAAATCCTCTTATTTGGTTAACAGAAGTGCCCTTATACTCTGAACAGTGAAAAACTGTAATAGATCTAATGGGACATTTAATATAATTTTACAGTAAAATACTGTTAAATGAACACTTTTTGGAAGTGACAAAGAAGTCGTCTTATAATTTACAGTGAAAACTCGTATCTCATATTTATTCTTATCCGTTATGTACATTAGACTTCTGTGTTACAATTTATGTTGTTAATGTATTTGTATAACGTAATTGTGTCAGTGTTGGTGTAACACATTACAAGTGACGCAAGTTACGTAATCAGATTACTTTTTGCAAGTAACTAGTAAAGTAACTGATTACTTTTAAACTTACAAAAAAATATCTGAGTTACTTTTTCAAATAAGTAACACATTTATTGACTAACACCTCTCCTGTTGCTAGTTATTGTAGATCTAGATTAATTTGCACATTTGGCTCGAAAGGGCCTTTACATATAGTGAAAATAGATTTTTATTTATTTATTAAACAAACAAACAAACAAGCAGGCCCAGCCCAGGGGTCCGTTCTTCATACCTTGCTTAATACATCTGAGATGATTTGACAGATCCCAGATCTTCTAATCGTGATAACTCATCTCTGGCTAATTTGGTTCTTCAAACTAATTTGCGGATTGGATTAAAATATTTGGATTAAATTGTCTGAGATTACTGCGCGTTCTTGTGCTCCCTGAAGAGGGCAGATGTATCGATACTCGAAACCACAATCAGCAATGCAGCGATTGGCTGGCGGCAAGACTGCAACATAATGACATCATATAATTAAAAAAGCCACCTGACCAAAAACTTGACAAATAAAAAAACTACAAATTTCTGGACCTTTATAAGGAAAGAGCCAAACGACCAAACCAACATAAGTTATTTTTAACTTAAATTTTTTTTTAAACATGATTCCCAATTATTTATAATCACTTTATTTGTATACCCTTTACATTTTTATTTCAATGTTGTAATTAGCAATTCATTTAATTTTTAATTCCATTTGAAGCAGATTTGTTACGTGACGGCAATTAAAGTTTCTTAAGGGTCAAGATCTCACGTTATCGGTTAACGTTACAGCATGTGTGTAAGACTCCATTAAAATTGTAAAGTAATTATTCTATCAAAAATAAATCTCAATCAAGTGTCTGGCTGTGTCTATAGTATTATACACAACATTGTAATATGCATGGCTCCTCCACTTGAATAATCAATGGTTCTGCCATAGTGGAGAAATCTGGCAATATTTCCATCTTAACAAGAGAGTCCTCATAGCCTCTCTCTCCCTCCACGCCTGTATCTACTGGAGGTCTCTGGATGAGCTCCTCCTGAATGCTGCAAGATTCTAGGTATCTTGGCAAAAAGAAGCTTAAGTGACCAAGAATTTAGTTCATTTAATGTCATTTTCGCAATGGATTGACAATTACACTCAAATATCACTAGTGCATGCATATCAGCTGATACTAATGATACTTGTGCAATACATTGATCAAATATCCAATTATTTTCAAATATATTTTTATATTATTATTATTGCCCCTGGTTCAGTAAGGAACTCTTGTAATAAAGTAGCAGTGGCCAGGACAGATTTTAAGTATCAACGCAGCTTAAAAAGGTGCTATCTAATCCTGTTTACATGAAATAAGCTGCTACAGAGCAGGTTTAAGCTTACAGACCTGTAGCTATGACAGCAAGTCCAGGATGAGCGTGGAAGAACCAAACAATCCAAGATCATGCCAAATCGTCAACAATCAAATCCAGCTAACCGAGTTAGCAACGTACAAAGAACGGACCGCGGGTGAGAAAAAGTAACGCAAAAGTAACATAACGCATTACTTTCATTAAAAGTAACTAAGTAATACAGTTGTATGCAAAAGTAACGTAATTAAATATTACTTTTAAAATAAACTTTTCCCAACACGTTGTGTTAGTGTTCACTTTCTAGTATTTACCACAGCTGGTCTCCACCTGTGTTTTTAAGGTGGTTGTTAGTACTATAGTATTATAAAAGGTAAAAAAAAATATTTGAGTAACTTGGCATATACAAATTTCTTCAATTATTGAAACATGGTTTTTACTGTAAATTTAAGTTCAATGTTCAACAACAACTGCTGTTTTTTTAAACCATAAATTTCCCTGTTTTTTTTTTAAAGTGATGTTCAAGCATATTTTATTGTATATTGTGTAATGTATTATGTATATTTATATTTTTCTTTAAATAAACTCAATACTTATTTATTTATTTAGGCCTGAAAGTCGACAGCATCATTGTCATATTGTGTACTGCTGTTGTGGGGGTCATGGGTACACTTGCCTTCATCTTTTACTGGTTAGAGCAATACATTGTTTTTCACTTTTATACTTTGTCCCCTTGCAATGCCAATTTTTGTAATGCCACTGGACTGGTTTTACCAGAATATATCCTATTTTTATCATTGTGTATGAACTTGTAAGTATAAAGATAATTACAGTTTCTCTATATATTTTATAGGCAAAATAGATATTACCATCACATGCAGAAAAGATGGTCTCACATTTCCTCAGAGCTCATTACCCCTTTGGAGTTGAATGAGTGGAATATGATCAGTCTGAAGGTAATGCATTGGCACCAAAGGCCTTAATTTACTTTTATAATAATGTGTTTTAAAATGTTTATGCTTATTATTTTTTACTGCATGAATATTTCGTTATCTGTTGTGATTAGATTGAGGAAGACTCTAAACAAAATAGTAGCTACATCCTACGCCGTGCACGCTATGATAAAAAGGTATGTGAATACTCACTTTTATCCAAAATGATTCAAAATGAGTTTAATAAGTTCTTTTTTTTTTTCTTTATAGATTGTTATCCTTAAGGAGTTAAGGCTCACAGATGGAAGCTTCACTGAAAAACAGAGGATAGAGCTGAACGCGGTAGCAGGATTTCATTCTCTTCACTGAATAACAAAACACTGACAATGAATCATTTTAAGATAAAACCTGAATAACTTTGTGTTGTTCACAATAGAAATCATAATAAATACACTTTCATTTCAGCTCTTGAAAATTGATTATTACAATCTTACCAAATTCTATGGGACAGTCAAATTTGACAGTGAGTATTTTGGCGTGTTTGAATATGGAGAAAGAGGATCCCTTAGAGTGAGTATTATAACAAGCCTCGTATGATGTAATAAAACAAATCTAAAATAGTAAATGAATACTAAAATATGGATTTGTATTCTTTTAGCATGTGCTTAATGATAAGATTTCATACCCAGAAGAAACCTTTATGGATTGGCAGTTTAAGATATCTGTCATGTATGACATTGCAAAGGTAATGAGATGATTACCTTCATTTGGAGTATTTTCTTAAATTCAGAATGTATTATTAAATTATTTGCATATAGCACTGTCTGGATGGATTCTTTGACATCTATATTCCTACTAGATGTGCTATATACACATCTGTCATTAATAGTTGTTGTACTATACTAACACAGTTTCTCGCATTAACTTTTTGACCACCTTTAGGGCATGTCTTATCTCCACGCAAGCAATATTGCAGTCCATGGGCGTCTTAAATCCACTAACTGTGTGGTTGACAACCGTATGGTAGTGAAGATTGCAGACTTTGGCTTCAATACAATTCTCACTCCCAGTAAAGGTGAAGGATGATTTATTATTATTATTATCCTGACACGTTTCTTCAGTTATTTCTACACTTCTACACTTATATTAAGAGTTAGCTATTTGGTTAATAATTTGCTTATGTTAATGTTTACCTATTTGCGTTTCCGCTTTACTCAGATCTGTGGACGGCTCCTGAACACCTGAGGAAACAGAGGATCTCTCAGAAAGGAGATGTGTACAGTTTCGCCATTATTTCTCAGGAAATCATGATGAGGAAGTGCACATTCTACACAAGCGCCTGCTGTAATCGTGCTGGTGAGAGAAAGAGTTATAGACAGCTGCACAGACAATACACACAATCACCACCAGTGACACCTACTGGGATTTTTTTCCTCATGCATGCAAAATCAAAATTATTTATGTATGCTACATGTCATGTTTAACTTTAAAAGAATAGTTTAGCCAAACATTTTTATTCTGTACTCATTCATTTATTTTACTCACACAAAAGTGATTAGCTCTTTTCCATGCAATTACAATAAATTAGGACTGAAGCTTAAAGGGGTGATAAACCACGATTTCACTTTTCTAACTTTAGCTAGTGTGTAATTTTGCTGTTTGAGCATAAACAACATCTGCAAAGTTACAACGTTCAAAGTTTAAAGCAAAGGGAGATAACTGCTTTTAAAGAAATCAATTTCTAAGGACTACAGCAAACGGCCGGTAGGGACTACTAGACATTCCTCCTAGTGATGGTTGGGAAGTTCGGATCATTTTACTGACTTGGATCTTTGAATCTCGTTCAGCAAAATGAACAAATCTTTTTTCAAGGCATTTCGTTCATTTCAGCAGAATCTAATTAAAACATTACATGCTACATTTTTCAACACATTTAGTACTTTTGGAATAAAAAATAAACTATAAGCTAATGCAGCCATGGCCAAACTTTGAGAAATAAATGATTAATTAATTGCTTAAATTGCTTCAGTCTATGTATGCAGTCTGTTAGTTCTCCTCACCTCCCAATCCAAATCGTGCTTTCCTTTGTCACTTCACATGTAAACACGTCTGTTCCCTGGAAAGTTTAGTTCACCTCTCGTGTGTGAGCCGTTAGTTCAGTCATCATGTCTGATCTGGGCCGTGACAGCCTCATGTAATACATGCGTCCGGAAACAGGACGAACAAGAATAGAATGAACAAACAAGTTAAAAGTGACGTATTAAAGGTGACAGTTAAGTACAAATCGTCCTGCGATTATGGATGGCTGCACTGTTCAAGTAGTAACAGAAAACAGCCAAGATTAAAATATATTGAGAATAAGAATCCATATCAGTATCAATTAAAAACGAGAATTGTTACCGATTAGCTCACGTCTGCACAGCTGACATGTTTATCTGTTGTGGTTAACCACAACAAAATACACACAAAATAGCACAAAATAGACACTTGCCTTCCTGCACTTTTAAAGTACTTGAATGTTCGTTCATTGATGCGTCTCCATAGTTTATATCTCTTTAATTATGGCACAACGGTCAGCTTTGTTGCTTGATAGAGATGAGGGCTTTGAAAAAGCCTGATATTTTCTGTTTACCGTGATTGGTTGCCACCTGTGCAATAAGTCCATTCGTGAAATTTGTGGAAGCAATTGGGAACAACAGGTACTCATCCACGAAGTGGCAGGGCACGTAAAATCACAGAGTGGGGTCAGCGCATACTGAGGCGCACAGTGCGCAGAAGTCGCCAACTTTCTGCAGAGTCAATATCTACAGACCTCCAAACATCGTGTGGCCTCAATTAGCTCAAGAACAGTGCGTAGAGAGCTTCATGGAATGGGTTTCCATGCCGCACAGACTTTAAGCAAATAATTTCATAGAGATTCTGTTTTTGTTTTGGCCACCTCATCAGGTAGAGGGTGTTGAGGTGCCACCTGGATCAACAATGGCTTTGCTACTGTGGTTGAGGAAGCATGAACGTGGATATATTTTCACTCCAGCATGTAGAGTTTGGTATTCAGGCTCCTCCACTTGAATAATCAATGGTTCTGCCATAGTGGAGAAATCTGGCAATATTTCCATCTTAACAAGAGAGTCCTCATAGCCTCTCTCTATCCCTCCACGCCTGTATCTTCTGGAAGTCTCTGGATGAGCTCCTCCTGAATGCTGCTAGATTCTAGGTGTCTCTTACTGTCTTGACAAGTGGTGTCTTGGCAAAAAGAAGCTTAAGTGACCAAGAATTTAGTTTATTTTCACAATGGATCGCAATAGATCACAATGGATTGGCATACGCTGGAACTGACCAACGAATTGGGATTCCTACCAACACGCCAGGGATGCTAACCCTTCCAGCGCCCTGCCTGAGCTCACTGGACCACTCCTATGTTGGAGTGGGAGTCAGGGCTCCGGGCAGGGAAGGTCAGTCACTGCTGTTCCTGCAAGACCCACTCAGTGTGACTACTGGATAACGCTGGGAAAGCGTGCCCATCTCAGTGAGATGGAACGCTGCGGAGCCACGTCCTCCAAGGGAGGAGAGGTGGAAATACTCATAAGGACTAACCTAGCAAGGTAGTGCAACATATGGCAGTCTCTGGGGTGGATCCAACCTGGTCCTAGGGGGGAAAGAACACACAGAGCAGGCTCTGTCAAGGGAAAGACACGGGGCTAGCCGAGTAGGGTGGAGAAACACATATGGGGTCGCCGTGAGGGAACCAACACATATGGAACCCAGCCTACACACACGTTCCACAAGCATATGGGTGCAGGCCTGGTGTCAGACGGCCGCAACGTCTGACACCGAAGGGGTGACGGAGGAGCTCTACAGGGTTCACCATTTCTGGGGAACACAACTGGAGAAGATAAACGCATGTACCCGGCGAGAGTGGTGTAGCAATCC
This sequence comes from Romanogobio albipinnatus, assembly GCA_023566225.1. Classification (NCBI taxonomy): domain Eukaryota; kingdom Metazoa; phylum Chordata; class Actinopteri; order Cypriniformes; family Gobionidae; genus Romanogobio; species Romanogobio albipinnatus. The sequence continues at coordinate 24,998,805 of CM042257.1, read as the reverse complement.
GACACAGGAACGGGTACTTCGCGTCTACCGGCCGTTGGAGGCCGTTGGTAAGTCCCGGGGCCAGCTGTGTGCCAGTGCATCTGTGTCGAGGGTACCCCCGTTCAGGGAATAGTACCACTGGCAATGGGACGAGTCCGGAGTGGCAAACAGGTCCACCTGCGCGGCTCCGAAGAGGTCCCATATCAGCTGGACAGACCGGGGATGGAGTCTCCTCTCTCCCGGAAGTGGACACTGACGAGAGAGCTTGTCGGCTGTCTGGTTCAGCGCACCAGGGATGAATGGCACAAAGCGACCTCAGATGCTTCTGACTCCACAGGAGGAGGTGGCGGGCAAGTTGGAGCATGCGACAGGAGCATAGACCACCCTGACGGTTGATGTACGCAACAGCCGCAGTGCTGTCCGTGCAGACCAGTACGTGTTTGTGCTGAAGCGGCTTTTTGAAGCGACTTAGCGTGAGACGTACTGCGATTAACTCCAGGCAATTTATATGGCAATGCAGCTGGGGCCCCGTCCACAGACCCGAGACTGCATGCCCATTGTACGTGGCCCTCCAACCCGTGGCTGAGGCATCCGTGAATACCACAACATGCCTGGACACCTGTCTTAAGGGCACTCCGGCCCGTAAGAACGAGGGGTCGGACCAAGGGATGAAGGTTTGGCGACAGTACGGGGTAACTGGGACCCGATACTGGCCGCTCTGCGTTGAAGCGGTCACATATGAAGCAATCCAAGCAGCGTTACCGTGGCTGCAGATGCCATATGCCCCAGGAGCCTCTGAAAATTTCAGTGGGACTGCCATCCTGCCCTTGAACATATTCAAGCAGTTCAACACTGACTGGACTCGTTCCTCTGTGAGGCGCACAGTCCGGTTGACCAAATCCAGCTCCATGCTGAGATAAGAGATCCTCTGCGTGGGACAGAGTTTGCTCTTCTCTCGGTTGACCCGAAGGCCCAACAGGCTGAGGTGACGGAGCACCAGGTCCCTGTGTTCGCACAACTGCTCTCGAGACTGGGCGAGTATAAGCCAGTCATCGAGATAGTTGAGGATGCGAACGCCGCATTCTCGGAGTGGAACAATGGCTGCCTCCGCGACTTTCGTGAAGATGCGGGGCGACAGGGACAGCCCGAAGGGCAAGACTTTGTACTGATATGCCTTCCCCTCAAATGCAAAGCGTAGGAACGGTCTGTGTTGAGGGAGAATAGAGAAAAAGTATGCATCCTTCAGGTCGATCGCTGCAAACCAATCTTGGGGACGGATGCATTCGAAAAATGCATTTCTGCGTTAACATTCTGAACGGAAGCTTGTGCAGGGCCCGAATCAGAACACGCAGGTCCAAGATTGGCCGTAAACCACCGCCTTTCTTGGGTACAATGAAGTAAGGGCTGTAGAACCCTGACTTCATAGCAGCTGGAGGAACCGGCTCGACCGCGTCCTTCACCAGTAGGACAGTCTCTGACCACAAGACATGGGCATCGCTGCTCCGCACGGAGGTGAAGAGGATGCCCCTGTACTTGGGAGGCCGGTACGTGAACTGAATCGCGTAGCCGAGTCTGATAGTACGGATGAGCCAGCGAGACGGTCTGGGGAGCGCTAGCCAGGCTCCCAGAGACCGTACAAGCGGGACCAACGGCACCACAAATGTACCCAGGGTGGGGCAGCGAGGTGGAACGTTCAGACCCGACCCAGAGGCGACCCGGAGTGTTGTCTGAGCGTTCCAGGGTGGGACAGTGTGTGGGAGAGAAGGCCCGGGGGCATCCTCTAGCCTCACACCGCCCCCTGGCGAAGAGAGGGGAAGCCAGGAGTGGCAAGGCCCGGGGGCGTCGTACACAGCCGGCTTGAGCCTCTCTGGTCCAGGGAGGAAGAAAAAAAAAAACTGCTCTGAGAATGTGGGTACCGCTGGACTCCGGAGAGCCAGCAGCAGGACCGAAACCGAAAAATATTCTCCCCCCGGTCCCCCTCGGTGACAAGCAGATGGAGGCACTGCGGCCGACGACTGGATGGAGGCAGCAGCTGGTCGTCGGGGCAGGATAATTTTTTTTTTACCTCCATCTGCTTCTGGGCCACCAAGAACTGCTGAGCGAAGTTCTCGATGGCGTCGCCGAAGAGGCCAGCCTGACAGACAGGGGCGTTGAGGAACCGAACTTTGTCGGGCTCATGCATATCTGTCAGGTTTAGCCCCAGCTTCCTGGACCACTAGTGTGGACATTGCCTGACCCAGGGAGCGTGCAGTGACTTTCATCACCCAGAGAGCGAGGTCCATCACCGCACGCAGTTCCTGCATAATCCCTGGGTCGGGACTACCCTCGTGCATGCAGGACAGAGGGCAGTGAGAGAGGGAAAAAACTTATACAGATTATGGTCCTTTTGGTGTTCCATATTTTGACACCAAATAGTTACACACTGCTAAGTTTTTCCAATGCACATCCGGGCAGCCACCCCAGAAAGCATGGCTGTCAACTCTGAATCTGATTCAGCATGAGCACACACTATTATAGTGGGAAAAGCCCCAAATGAAACACTAGGTCCCCCCTTTTTTCAAAAAAGGACCAGCAATCCCATCTGTAAGTTACCAGCAGGCACGTGGTACAACGAGTGTGGCCGCCCGACTTGACGGCACACTGAACACTCAAGCCCCTAAAAAAGAGGCACGGTGAACAACGCACCGACGTGGTCATGTTCTCATAAGGGAACATGAACCACCCACGAACAAAGTCTAAGCATGCTTGTGATGCGTTAGAGGAGTGGGGGCCCACGGGGAATGGTTACCCGGCGGGGAAGCGCCACTGTAATCCTCAGGTCACCAAGGCTTATTAGCCAAAGTAGCCCTTTTCTGGTGCACCAGAAAAGGAACTAGATCAGGGAATAAGCAAATGAACTCAACCCCGTTTGAGGTTTCACAGTCTCGACCGCGCACCAGAGTGCGAGTGACGCGCTGAGTTGCCGTGGCAACCCCCTCTGTCAGCTGCGTCAGACGCCACACTTTCACTTAAGAGAAAGGCTTGAGACGAACAACGCGCCGACGTGACCATGTTCTCCTGAGAGATCAGGATCAAACAGTGTTGCTCTTTTTAGAAGGAAATGCTCTTTTAGAAGTGCTGAAGCACTCAGTGAGATGACCGCGGCTCACTGCAGTCCGAATGCAAGCCTGCGTGTGAGCACTCATGAACGGAACGCCCAGCCAACCAACACAGGAACAAGTGTATGTTGCAGCGGCCACTCATTGACTCGCGCCGTCACACCAGCACCCAGGTAAGAGAGCGATCCTCCTCGAGACTCGTTTAAACACTCTTCGCAGATACAGCAAACCATTCGGCTCCGAAGTTAAAAGCAATATGCGGTATTCCACTTCCGTATTTATACCCGCGGTGCGGGGCGGTGCGTGGACCGCATGCCAATGTGGATTGGCTTGTTTCTAATACACTCAAAGTAGATTGGTCTCTGAAGACAGATCCCAATTCGTCGGTCAGTTCCGACATACGTCGAATGTGACCGACTGAAAGGGAACTATCGTTAGAGAGTGATAACTAAACAGGCCAAGTTATTGGGCAATTGCCCAATATTTTAGTTCAGGTCACTCAACCCTGAGGGGAAATAATAATATACCACCAGAGTGGAGCATTCCTACTCCACGACCGTCATACACTGTGCTTCTATCATTCTGCTCTACACTAAAGAATGTGTAGGGGAGGAAGGAGGAGGAGAGATGTTATTCTCCTCAGCAGTTCGGTCTTGTGGTTTACCAAATCGCTTTTTCATGAATTACCTCCTTCAGGTCTTTCTGCTTCCTTCTAGTGTCCCGTCTCCTCTGTGCTCTACTCCTCAAAGGAGTGGCTACACTCTCCCTCTGGCCCGGCCTCCAGTCCTCAGACTGTGACGGCCAGGATCCCCAGAGGCTTTAGGCAGGGATCTGGATCGGCACAGGATGTACTTCTTGAATGACTCTTATTGCGCCCACGTAACTACCGTCCCAACTACCCAATCTCCATATGTGTCGAAAAGTTGAGAGTGTGAGACCTGTGCATCAAAGTGAAAATTCTTCTCTTTCTCCCTGATGTCCGCCAAGTTCAGCCACAGATGCTTCTCCATAACTACCATCGCCGCCATTTAGCAACCTATAGCAGTGGCTGTTTGTTTAGGTCTGAGGTACAGCGCAGCTCTGCAACTGCTTTGGGGGACAATCCCTGCCCCTGATCCAAATCCTTTAGCAGATCTGCCTGGAAGGCTTGCAGCACCGTCATGGTGTGCAAAGCTCCACCAGCCTGTTCTGCTGTCACATACACCCTGCCATTTATGCGTGAGGTGGTCTGAAGTGGCTTAGATGGCAGGACAGGAGCCTTGAAAGAGGATCATTCGCCATGCAAGAAATAGCTTGCAAGCGTCTCTTTAACAGGGGGCATCCTCACTCAATTACAGGCTTCAAAAGGCTTGGAATATGGTGCACGAGGAATACTTTTTAAATACTTTTATGGTGCTTTTGACAGACCCAGACCTCATTCACTTATATGGCTATTCGATTGAACCACCAGGACATTTGTGAAAAGTTCACCTTTTGTGTTTCACTGAAGAAATTCAGACAGATTTGGAACAAATTGTTTTCATATTTAGGTGAATGATTCGTAATTCTTTAACTAATCCACTTTCCTTTACCAGAGAAACTAGCCAGAGTGCAATACCCTAGTACCACGTCTTTCTTCAGACCTGATCTAAACTTTGAGAACACCAGTGAAAGAGAACAAGAGGTATGTATGCATTTGTTTGACCCGTACACAAATTGTTATTTGTACTAATAGTATTAATTGATTAAATAAATGCAGCCTTGGTGAGTTTAAGATACAAGTACTGTACATTCATATACATTTTGATATCAATCTGTTTTTTCTTTTTCTTTTTTAAGTACGGTCACAATTAGTGCCCTTTTACTTTCTGGGCTCTTTACTCATTTGATCCGTTTCTCCAGGTTTGCATGCTGATCAGAAATTGTTGGGACGAGGACCCAGACAGAAGACCAGACTTCAAAAAGATAGAAATCACTCTATGGAGGATTGTCAGGTTTATATGCTTTTGTTCGACATTGAGAAATCTTAGAGAACTGGTAGACAAAGAAGAAAGAAATACAAATCAGACCATCAGCATGTATGATGTCGAAATCTCTCTAATACATGATTTCCTGATTTGGTTATGAATAGTCTGGACAACCAAGAACATGAGAGCTACATGGAGAATCTGATCCGCCGGCTGCAGATGTATTCCCGTAACCTGGAGCGGCTGGTTGAGGAACGCACAGCTCTATACAAGGCTGAGAGAGACAGAGCAGACTGCCTAAACTTCATGCTTCTGCCTGGGTCTGAACACAACTAACAGAAGAACACTGCAGAATCTTGTTGTGATCATTACTAGATATGCATGATATATCTGTAACATATAGATTATTGGCCAGTATATATTGAATTTTTAATTGTACACTTTCCCTATTTTTACATTTAGATTGTCCTTGCTGTCATCGAATGCTCAATTAAAGTTAATCTTTTGCAGTCCCTATGAGTCATTACTGCCATGTACTCAAATCATTAACCTATGTCATTTCGTTTTTGTTGCAGACCAGTTGTGCGCTCTTTGAAGGAAACAGGAAAAGTGGAGTCTGAGCTCTTTGACGAGGTCACCATCTACTTCAGTGACATTGTGGGATTCACCACACTGTGCCACTTCAGTACACCCATGGAGGTGGTGGACATGCTCAATGACATCTACAAAAACTTTGACCGGATCCTTGACAATCACGATGTCTATAAGGTATTTCAATTAACTATTGAATGAACGAGACCCCGTACCAGAGAAGGCTTTTACAATGCCTCAGTAACTCAAGGCAATGTGTCTGTGTGTCTATTCCAGGTAGAGACGATTGGTGATGCATACATGGTGGTTTCTGGTCTTCCTCGACGCAATGGGAACAGGAATGCAATGGATGTCTGCTTCATGGCACTGGACATCTTGGCCTTCATGGGCACATTCCAGTTACGCCATCTCCCTGGGATGCCCGTGTGGATTCGCATTGGTGTACATTCAGGTAACGGCCAGTCATTCATTGTACTCTGCTCAACAGTGAGGCCTTTTATACTATTAGATTAAAGTTTTCAATTATTGCAGAGGGCATTTCTTAATGGCACCGCAGAAAAACATTTTTTAAAGTGCCCCTAATTTTGTTTTGGAGGTCTCCTAGAATAGGTTTACATGTATATATTAATATATACATAATATGTATTTCAGCATCAGAGTCTGAAATGGTAATAAAGGATAAAAATAAAAGATTATGTCTCTCTAAACCCCTCCTTTCCGTGAGCCTACTCTTCTCTGATTGGTCAGATGGCCCAATCTGTTGTGATTGGACTTCTGCGTGTCGGAAACAAAATACCTACTACCATATCTGAATTTCAGCTCTGAGGCTTCCTCAGTACTTGTATACACAATGATAAGAACAGTAAAGATGGCATCAATCATCATTTGGATGGCATCAATTGAACCAGAGTAATCATCATTTGGAAGTGCATGCAAAGTGGGTTCGTGCAGGAAGTAAGATTTACTTACTTGTTTAAGGCAGTTCAGATTCAATTCTATCTTTTGGCAGACAATAATTCAATTTATTGCGTATTTTGACCTTTGAGACTTTGCATTCGCAAACAGCAATATAACGCACAACATGAAAGGTAATATCCAAAAAAGCATAATGGGACTTTAAAGTGATTACTACTACTACTGAAAAATATTTTAAATACCAAAAAAATATACCATATAACCCCTTAGTTTGTAATTTCTATGTTGCATGTGCACAGGGCCCTGTGCTGCTGGTGTAGTGGGAATTAAGATGCCCAGATACTGCTTGTTTGGAGACACTGTGAACACGGCATCTCGTATGGAGTCCACAGGTTTACGTGAGTAGGGCTGCCTTTCAAAAACTACACTACCGTTCAAAAGTTATAATTATAAATAAATTATAATTATAATATTATATATATATACAGATCAGGCATAACATTATGACCGGTGAAGTGAATAACACTGATTATCTCTTCATCATGGCACCTGTTAGTGGGTGAGATATATTAGGCAGTGTAGCAAGGTTCAATGTTAATTGAGGAAGACAAGCAGTCGGCTTTCTGGGACTCGTAACTGCTCTTTTATTTTATTTTTAAGTCAGTAAACAAACTGTGTGCACATCGCACAAAACATAAAACAATAATCAAAACTCTCTTTTCATATTCGTCAGTTTCATAAGCAGTTCCTCTCTGCATCCGTGTGGCTACGAATCCCAGGGTGTGTCTCTCCTCTGGTCCTCGTTTCCTGTTGGCTTTATCCTGTCTCTCCAATTACTGCAACAAGAGACAGGTGTTTATCATTTGCACTTGACCCACTTACGTGCCGCTCCTCCTCCGGCTCTCTCTCCCATCACAGACCTCGCTAGACCACACCCCCCTTGCCACAGACAGCAAGTGTTAGAAGCAGGAAAAATCCGAAAGCCGAAAGTACACTTTGTTTTTATGCGTACGCAAGCGTATGCGCACAGTCGAACGCACAGCCTTGCAAAGTATACTTCTTTTGACTCGTACGCGTACACAGGCTTTCGACGCATGTGCAGTAGATGAATCTCTTTCCACAAGTTACAACCTATGTAAATACTGCAAAAAACTGTGCACGTTCATTATGAACTTGCCTCACGCACACTGTACTCTGACCCTCGCGTATGCGTAAAAAGTTAAGTATACTTTGGCCTTTAGAATTTGAGTGAGTTTGACAAGGGCCAAATTGTGATGGCTAGACGACTTTTGGACGACTCCAAAACTGCAGCTTTTGTGGGGTGTTTCCATTCTGCAGTGGTCAGTATCTATCAAAAGTGGTCCAAGGAAAGAACAGTGGTGAACCAGCGACAGGGTCATGGGTGGCCAAGGCTCATTGATGCACGTGGGGAGCGAGAGCTGGCCCGTGTGTTGTCCGATCAAACAGACGAGCTAATGTAGCTCAAATTGCACAAGAAGTTAATGCTGGTTCTGATAGAAAGGTGTAAGAATACACAGTGCATCAGAGTTTGTCGCGTATGGGGCTGCATAGCTGCAGACCAGTCAGGGTGCCCATATTGACCCCTGTCCACCGCCGAAAGCACCAACAGTGGGCACGTGAACATCAGAACTGGACCACGGAATATGGAAGATGGTGGCCTGGTTTGATGAATCACGTGGATGGCCGGGTGCGTGTGTGTTGCTTACCTGGGGAACACCTGGCACCAGGATGCACAAAGTGTGATGCTTTGGGCAATGTTCTGCTGGGAAACCTTGGGTCCTGCCATCCATGTGGATGTTACTTTGACACGTACCACCTACCTAAGCAATGTTGCAGACCATGTACACCCTTTCATGGAAACGGTATTCCCTGGTGGCTGTGGCCTCTTTCAGCAGGATAATGTGCCCTACCACAAAGCAAAAATGGTTCAGGAATGGTTTGAGGAGCAAATCAATGAGTTTGAGGTGTTGACTTGGCCTCCAAATTCCCAAGATCTCAATCCAATCAAGCATCTGTGGGATGTGCTGAAACAAACAAGTCCAAACCATGGACCTCACAACTTACAGGACTTAAACGATCCAGAACATATTGGTGCCAGATACCACAGCACACCTTCAGAAGTCTAGTGGAGTCCATGCTTTGATGGGTCAGGGCTGTTTTGGCAACAAAAGGGGGACCAACACAATATTAGGACAACATAATGTTATAATGTTATGTAATGTCATAATGTTATGCCTGATTATATATATATATATATATATATATATATATATATATATCTTGAAAAAATATACCATGGTTTTCACAAGAATATTAAACAACCGTTTTCATCATTGATAATAATAAGAAATGTTTCTTAAGAACCAAATCAGCAAGAGACTTCTTTCAAAAACATAAAAATGTTACCAACATTTTGAACAGTACTGTAAATCAGTTCACTAGATTTCCCCAACCAAAGCATTGTGCGTAATCCATTTATGTGTATTCTATTATTTTATTCTACATTCATCTTCTCACCCCAGCACTACGAATCCATGTGAGTCAGTCAACTATCAACATTCTCCAGCGCACAGACTGCAAGTTTGAGTATGAAAAGCGAGGAGAAACTTACTTAAAGGTAGTGATTTCCCTATCATTGTTTTGATAATTGTCCTCATCAGTGTTTTTTGTATTATTTATATACTATTATAGCATTTTTTATTATTTTGAATTAGATTTTATTTTAATTTAAGGTTTTTTAAAGATTCGATTTTTCATCTAATATTTATAAATTTTATAAGTTCACTGAATTGAAATGATTAGTCATAGTTTGTTACAAGCACTGGTCCTCATGTACACTATAGGGCAAAGGAAAAGAGACAACATACTGGTTGACGGGAGTTACAGGGCAAAATTATAATCTGCCAACGCCTCCGACAGCGTGAGTTTAACATTTTATGATTCTTACTATTCCTCATAACTAGTCTATGAACTCATTACTTGTCTGTGATTTACTTTTTAAAAGATTTCATTACTCTCCTCCTGACAGGGAAAACTTCCAGAATCTGCAGCAGGACCTGTCTCAAATGATAAAGACGTGCCTGGAGAAGCGACCCTCCAGCTTGTGGAAGAGACAGACCCTGTCAGCACGTCACAGGAAGCCCATAGTGGAAGTGGAAATGGAGTGCACGGAACTGCCAGAGTATCTCCACCTGGCCACCGGTGACAGTCTTAGCACATACCTGTAACCCCAACCCTGAACATGACACTAACACACTGGCTGCATCCGAAATCACATACTCCCCTACTCTATAGTAGAAAAACAGTATGTGACATAAGAAGTATGTCCAAATTCAGAGTACTTATAAAATAGTAAGCAAAAAGTACCCGGATGATCTACTACTTCCAGCGAGATTCTTAAGTGTGCATACAATGGACACTTTAATATCCCATGAGGCCATGGGAGAGGATTTGTGAATGACAGTGAATCAACGCAACTGATGCTGGTTGGTCACGTGATAATGTCAACATGGGGTATCAAGCGGATATAGTACGTCCAGATTACAGTCAAAAGTATTCACAGTGCTTTACTTTTTCCAATTTTTTTTCTGTTACGGCCTTATTCCAAAATGGATTAAATTCATTATTTTCCTCAAAATTCTACAAGCAATACCCCATAATGACAACGTGAAAGAAATTTGTTTGAAATCTTTGCAATTTTTTTATTTTTTATTATATATATTATATATAATATAATAATAATATAATAATATATATATATGTGTGTGTGTATAACATGTACAGGACCACTCAAGCCAGCCCTTTTCAGATCTCTCCAGACATTTTAAATTGGTTCAAGTCTGGGCTCTGACTGGGCCACTCAAGGACATTCACAGAGTTGTCCCGTTGTTATCCTGGCTGTGGGTCATTGTCCTGTTGGAAGATCGCCCCAGTCTGAGGTCCAGTCCACTCTGGAGCAGGTTTTCATCAAGGATGTCTCTGTACATTGCTTCATTCATCTTTCCTCTATCCTGACTAGTCTCCCAAAAAAATCCCCACAGCATAATGCTGCCACCACCATGCTTCACTGTAGGGATGGTGTTGGCCAGGTGATGAGTGGTGCCTGGATTCTTCCAGACATGATGCTTGCCATTCAGGCCAAAGTGTTCAATCTTTGTTCCATCAGACCAGATAATTTTGTTTCTCGTGGTCTGAGAGTCCTCCATGCGGGCTGTCATGTGCCTTTTATTGAAGAGTGGCTTCCGTCTGGCCACTCTACCATACAGGCCTGATTGGTGGAGTGCTGCAGAGATGGTTGTTCTTCTGGAAGTTTCTACAGAGAAATGCTGGAGCTCTGTCAGAGACTTGGTCACCTCCCTGACTAAGGCCCTTCTCCCTGATTGTTCAGTTTGGCCGGGCGGCCAGCTCTAGGAAGAGTCCTGATAGTTCCAAACTGATGATGGAGACCACTGTGCTCATTGGGACCTTCAATGCTGCAGAAATGTGTTCTGTGCCCTTAGATCTGTGCCTCGATACAATCCTGTCTCGGAGGTCTACAGACAAGTCCTTGGACTTCATGGCTTGGTTTGTGCTCTTTCAATCAACTGAATTTACCACAGATGGACTCCAAGCATGAAAGTGTAACACGTTTCACAGTAAAGATATAGCTAAATAATAATAAACATGATATATTGTTTTACACACTTTTGAAAAACCCCCAAAGTTTATTTAAATTATTTTTAATAATTATTTACACAACAATGCTGACTGGACATCTATAGTAAGTCATGATTGTTTTCTGTGCTTAAAGATATTCTCTTGGTTGATGAGACTAACATTAATCCAATTTTCTTTGGCATACATACACTACTACGGGTCTGTGCCCAGTTTCAACAACCCTTTAAGTTAAGAAAACCATCAGTAATTATTACTAAACATCATCTTGAGGAGTTTGTTTCAACAGGCTGCAGTGATTTTAATGCTAATCAAAACTCAATAGGTAATAATTAAATTACATAATTATACAAGGTGTAGAAACATCTCAAGGATGATCAGTGGAAACAGGATGTACCCAGCTGAGCTAAATTTTGAGTATCATGGCAAAGACTGTGAATACTTATGTACTTAAGTATTTTTTTATTTGTAATAAATCTGCAAAGATTTGAAACTTTTTTCACGCTGTCATTATGGGGTATTGTTTGTAGAATTTTGATGAAAATAACTAACTTAATCTATTTTGGAATAAGGCAGTAATATAACAAAATGTGGAAAAAGTGAAGCGCTGTGAATACTTTCCAGATCCACTGTACATACATTCATACTTTATAGAACGTACCTTTTTAGCGATCCTGAAGTAATTACTTATTCAAAATAAGTACCTACTCAAGAGAGTATGCGATTTCGGACACAGCCATGGTCTCATCAGCATCTGGTCCAAAAGCCCTTTATTGACAGAACTGGATTTTAATTGAAATCACTGCAAAATGTAAATACTGTATATTTGGATTTATAAAAAAACATTTATACTAAGTGTTATAGCACTAACTAACATAATTTGTTGTTAACAAGTGTTCTAGAGCTTAGCTTAAGTTTTCTTTCTAAAAAAAAAAAAACCACTTAAACTGAACAGACATTAAGCGAAGCTTTAAATGCAGTTGCATTAATATGCTTAACACCATTCAACGATATTAAACACTATACAACAAACTGCAGTAGATCTGCTGTTAATCAGTGACTGTTTATGAAGCATGAAAGTGTAACACAATGTTTCACAGTAAAGATATAGCTAAATAATAATAAACATGATAAATGTTTCACACACTTTTGAAAAAAAAAAAACTTTATTTCAATTATTTTAATAATTATTTACACAACAATGCTGCTTGGCCATCTATAGTAATTCATGATTGTTTTCTGTGCTAAAAGATATTCTCTTGGTTGATGAGACTAACATTAATCCAATTTTCTTTGGCATACATACACTACTATGGATCTGTGCCCAGTTTCAACAAAACCCTTTAAGTTAAGAAAACCATCAGTAATTATTACTAAACATCATCTTAACTTGAGGAGTTTGTTTCAGCAGGCTGCAGTGATTTTAATGCTAATCAAAACTCAATACACTCTAAAAAAAAAAAGGTTCTATATGGCACCAAAAATGGTTCTTGGCTCGTAATCATAGGGGAACCTTTTTTAGTGCTATATAGCACCAATTTTGGTGCTTCAGTAGTTCTTCAACGGTTCTTCAGAGGTTCTTCACCGGTTCTTTGACTAAGGTGCTATATAGCACCGCTAACTAAGGTGCTATATAGCACCTTAGTTAGCGGTGTTGCTATATAGCACCGCTACCATATACAGAACATGTTAAGATATGGTGCTATATAGCACCAAAAGAGGTTCCTCTATGATTACGACGAAGAACCATTTTTGGTGCCATATAGAACCTTTTTTTTTAGAGTGTAGGTAATAATTAATGTACATAATTATACATATAAAAGTACATTAAAAAGCTAAATAAATAACAACAAAATTCAATTTTCCCTTTCACACAATGAAAAAAAAATATATTAAAAAGCCACAACACATCCCTTATTTTATAAATAAATGATAAGTGCTCAGACTGGAAGTATGGTATACAAACTGCCTATACTGCACATATAAATTTAACATAGAGGGCGGGGGGAAGCAAAAAATGTTCCCCATAATAAAAATTATGTAACATTTCTCTAGTATCAAAAAAATGGTCTGTGTCATCAATATTAGGTCATTTTCATGACACAGGCTGTTTTTGATACTAAAGAAATGTTACACAAGTTAACTGTAACAAAAATGGGACATTGTGTGTGTACTGACTAAAATTGCCTGTGCCCTGACAAGTAACATAATCTGACATTTATTAGAATAAAATAAATACAGATGTATGGCACAGAATGATTATAAAAAATACAAGGCCATAAAAATGATGCAATTAATACATAAAAGATCAAACTCGAAAACTAAAACATACCTCTGAAAACCAATGCAGTGAGATTTGTTCAACACACCAGTACAAATTTAAAGAGATTATTATACTGTACTGCACTGACATGCTATGATATGTGTTGTATCAAAACTTCTGCTGCTTCTACATCAGTTGCATCTACACATGTTGATGGAATTTATGATATCTCCTCGGTTTCATATAATTCAATATTCTCTGTCTAGACACAAGGACTGTTATTATGCTCACAGTTCTAGAACATAGCAGCAGCTAACGGGGACAGAATAAGAATTGATCACCCTAGTAACACACTGAGCTACAAAACTGTGTTTACAAATGCCTCTTTCCTTTGTATAAATGTAGTAGTAACAATAATAGGTCATGTTACCATTACAAACTGATTGAACATACAGTGTGAAAAAGCGTTTTCAAGTCAGTTTTGACCGATAATGCTGTCATCAAACATGACAACGAAACAATATTTCACCCATCTAAATATACAGTGGCCCCAAAAAGTATCTGAACAATTTTGCACACTTATTGTAAGTCCGATTGAAAAACGTTTCACTGCATTAAATAGAGAATATGTGACATCTGCAAACAAAGGAAGCTTGACTTGGAATTACAGGGTTACTTCAGTGATTTAGCATTAAGCTTTGTATCAGTATAAACCCGGTAGTATATTCAAATTATGGTGCTTTCCCCCCTCATGTCCCCCTGAGACGAGAGAATTATGCATTTTATTTCTGGGAAAAATCTTCCAATGACGCAAATATCGTCATTTTGCATCATCTGAGGATTTTTTGGCCAGAGGCTAAAGACTACAGACAGTAGAAGGAGCTAGTTCCGCATGTTTTCAACCCGCCCATAGGGGAGAGATCTCACTCACAGAATGAAAATGCGCACGTGGCCTCCTAGGGCAGCGAAGCAAGTGCATTCTGGGAGTTTTTGTCTTTCATCCACATGAGACAACAATTCATTTTCTGTCTTTTCTCAGTCTAGAAGGCACCAAATTCAAAAATAATTTCACATTTCTACTACATAAATGATACAGTTTAAATACACATTCATCTTCCCAGCGCTGAAGTACCCCTTTAACTTTTTCTTTTTCAATTACTTTAATCGACTGGTCCCAACTATTTTTAGCGGATGTACTATGAAGCCCGTTTCCCATGGTTTACACAGGTGTGAAATTTTCCTGTGAAAAGTGTGCTTGTGCTATCTGTCTTTAAAATAAAAGCCACTTGGTTTGCTATTCTGTTATATAACGTGATGACATTCATGCATTTTTAACATGGCTTAAGCGTCCAAATATGTTTAGGGGCACTGTATCTATGCAAATTTTGTGCAAAACTACAGCATATTTAACGAACAAGCTTAGAGCTTAGGCATGCAAATCAGCCCACAGTACATCAAAATTCCAAAGAAAGCTAATGTGCACGGCTCTAGGCGAAAGAGAGCAAAAGGTGCTTGATCATTTGTTGAATTGAGGCATGTTGATTGGAACGATTTGGATTGCCAGGCTAGTTCCCTTTAAAGAAATCTATCCTTCACACAAAACACATTAACTAGTGACACAGTATTATAATGCAGCACATTAGCTGAACGAACAAAACTAACTTCAGTGTAAGTAAACTATGCCCGGACCTATTAAAAATCCACATAGAGCATACAAACACAACCAGAACCCTCCCGAGCCCTGTAATATCCCAGTGACCTCTAATGACACCCTGACCTTCTAGTCGGCACCAACGACTATCAAAATGAACTTCCAGACTGTAAATGGGGGTAAAGTGTGCTGCTGGTGGTCTGCCAGGGTGACACTGCTGGCACTTTACCCACAGCTGATGCTAGATGGAACAAGTCATGGCCCGTGTCTGCAGCAGATCCGCCCTTCTTCTGCTATAGCAAATGTGCAGAACCTAAACACTAAATAACTGATTACAGTCTCATATCCACACAGTCTTTCCATAATTGATGACAATTTCTATCCTGACTAAGCCAGACTAAGTCTTTTAGTTATTGTTTAAATGCCTTATATTTTACTATTTGCTTACCTTTACTATAGTATCCCATGATTAGGTTGCACTCTTTGGTAACAGGCCATGTACTAAGATTAAGTAATTGTGATCTTTTCTTAATACCTCAGGTGCCTTTTGCTTTTAGGAACGTTTCAGTTAAATTTTTTTGCTGCTGGTTGTGAAGTCTCCCTCTAATACCCGTTGTTTGAGTCAACAAATCTAAAAAAGTATGGCTATAATAACAGCATCATGAGCACATGGGGAAAAAAATGGATATCTAGAAAAATAAAATTCTTTGTATCCTACATCCGGGACCCATGGATCTGGAACAGCTGCAAAAGAGTTGGAAAAGATATTATAGGTACAGAAATACTACCGTTCAAAAGTTTGGGGTCAGTATAATTTCTTTGGAAGAAATTAATATTTTTTTCAGCAAGAATGCATTAACTTGATCAAACGTTAATGTGACGACATTTATAATATTACAGAAGATTTGTATTTAAAATAAATGCTGTTCTTTCGAACTTTCTATTCTTCAAAGTATCCTGATAAAAAAAAAAGGTAACACGCTTTCCACAAAAATATTAAGCAGCACAACAGTTTTTAAAATGTATAATAATAAGAAATGTTACTTGAGCAGCAAATCAGCATATTGGAATGATTTCTGAAGGATCATGTGACACTGAAGACTGGAGTAATTATGCTGAAAATTCAGCTTTGCCATCATAAGAATAAAATACATTTTAAAATATATTCAAATGGAAAAATAAATTACTTTAGATTGTAATAATATTTTTCAATATTACTGTTTTCACTGTATTTCTGATCAAACCCATTTAGCCTAAAAGAGGATTAAAGGAGGTAAAAGAGTTTTTCTTTTCAAAAACATTAAAAATGTATATATATTACAGACCCCAGAACTTATGAACAGTAGTGTATATCTAAAGAAATATACAATTATATATTTGTATGTTTCATGTAATTGTGACAAATACAAAGATAATTTTTTGCTGATATGGATATGGGTGGAGATGGCAGTGACTCAATGGCAGTTTATGGAACAGCCGCTGTGCTAAATATTGAACTCATTCAGTTGAGTCATTTGTTCACCATTTCTGGTCTTGTGACCTGTGCTAAAAAAAATTAAAAAAAATCCCATTTTAAAGATATACACTATATTGCCAAAAGTATTGGGACACCCCTCCCAATCATTGAATTCAGGTGTTCCAATCACTTCCATGACCACAGGTGTATAAAATCAAGCACCTAGGCATGCAGACTGCTTCTACAAACATTTGTGAAAGAATGGGTCTCTCTCAGGAGCTCAGTGAGTTCAAGCGTGGTACCGTGATAGGTGGCCACCTGTGCAATAAATCCATTCTTGAAATTTCCTCACTACTAATATTCCACGGTCAACTGTTAGTGGTATTATAACAACGTGGAAACAATTGGGAACAACAGCAACTCAGCCACGAAGTGGTAGGCCACGTAAAATCGCAGAGCGCGGTCAGCGCATGCTGAGGCGCACAGTGTGCAGAAGTGGCCAACTTTCAAGTCAATAGCTACAGAACTCCAAACTTCGTGTGACCTTCAGATTAGCTCAAGAACAGTGCATAGGAATGGTTTATATGGCCGAGCAGCTGCATCCAAGCCTTACATCACCAAGTGCAATGCAAAGCGTCAGATGCAGTGGTGTAAAGCACGCCGCCACTGGACTCTAGAGCAATGGAGACGTGTTCTCTGGAGTGACCAATCACCCTTCTCTGTCTGGCAATCCGATGAATGAGTCTGGGTTTGGCAGTTGCCAGGAGAACAATACTTGCCTGACTGCATTGTGCCATGTGTAAAGTTTGGTGGAGGGGGGATAATGGTGTGGGGGTTGTTTTTCAGGGGTTGGGTTTGGCCCCTTAGTTCCAGTGAAAGGAACTCTTAATGCTTCAGCATACCAAGACATTTTGGACAATTTCATGCTTCCAACTTTGTGGGAACAGTTGGTGGATGGCCCCTTCCTGTTCCAACATGACTTCAGACCAGTGCACAAAGCAAGGTCTATAAAGACATGGATGAGCGAGTTTGCTGTGGAGAAACTTGACTGGCCTGCACAGAGTCCTGACCTCAACCCAATATAACACCTTTGGGATGTATTAGAGCGGAGACTGCGAGCCAGGCCTTCTCGTCCAACATCAGTGCCTGACCTCACAAATGCGCTTCTAAAAGAATGGTCAAATATTCCCATAAACACACTCCTAAACCTTGTGGAAAGCCTTCCCAGAAGAGTTGAAGCTGTTATAGCTGCAAAGGGTGGGACATATTGACTCCATATTAAACCCTACGGATTAAGAATGGGGTGTCATTAAAGCTCATGTGCATGTAAAGGCAGATGTCCCAAAACTTTTGTCAATATAGTGTATATATATTCAAGGTTCAGTGTAGCGCAATAGTTTGTCTGCACACTTGGGAATTGTGTTTACATAGAATAGTTACTTATGAGGGAAAATCATGCTTGGGAGTTGCAAGGAGGTGAAGGCTATTGCATTTCATTGCACTGTGCTCATAAAAGGCAAGTAAAACTAGTTGGATAAATCCTCCTCATACAACCTTATATCAGAGGACTATTTTCACAGCCAAACAAACTAATGTTCATCTTATTTCTTTGCACTGAAATGCAATTTACCAAAACCCTTTGACTTCTAGAATTTAGTACATCTACCACTAATACAACCAACATGACAGCAATTCCTCACCAATTCCTTTGACACAAGTTTCTGCTAATCTCTAATCCACTCATTGGGGGTGGCATTTATCTCTCCCTCTTCCTCCTCCTCCTCCTCTTCCTTCCTCGCTCCATCCTCCTCCTGTGTGTCCGAGGTCTAGTAGTGTTATGAGTGGACAACAGGGTGAACAGAAACGACAGATGATGGCATACCAAAAAAAAAAAAAAAATGAAAAAGATCTATGAATTTGTGAAGAGTAGGTGTGCGAATGGATCTCAAGGCTATTGATGTGAAATGAGATGAAAAGATGCCGATTTTGTAGGTCGTAAGCATGTTTTTGAGTAATATGTCACTGGAACTGTGCTTTACGGTGTTCGTGAGTTGACACGATCAAAAGCGGACAGCGTAAAATGAGCCGTTATGTGTGCATGTGTCTGTAGGTTCTCCAACCTTAGTCTTGTGGCTCTGCTCCGTCCCCAGACCTCCACCCGAGGTGTGCAGCTCTTTTGACACCACACACAGAAATTCAGCCTGGTCCTCTGTTCCATAGCTGTAAGATGACCCAATGTTCACCATCTTGAAAAACAAAGAACAGCCAAGAAAGAGAGAGATAGAGAGAAGGTCTTTCATTATGACAGGTACTTGAGATTTGAGGAAAAGGGAAAGGACCATGAAGGAAAACATCAAGATGGATCAAATACCTAGTCAGCTGCGCCAAAAACATCATTGCATTCATTAGAGATAGGTTAGGTTGGCTAGTCTATTGGTGAGGTTTTGTGCAATATAGAGTAATAGATATTTATAGCCTTGATTTTTTTTTTTTTTTTTACCTTACATTTTTTAAATGTTAGTTTATATACACATGCAGATGTCTTGCGTTGTTTTTTAGTGTCTCACACCATGAGCATTGCATTTTAAGGATGCATTTTAAAGGGATAGTTCACTCAAAAATGTACATTCTTTCATCATTTACTCACCCTCGTGTCGTTTCAAACCTGTATGACTTTCTTTCTTGTGTAGAGCACAAGATAAATATTTTTCTCAGATATACAATGCAAGTCAATAGGCACCAATGTTGTTTGGTTACCGATGTTCTTCAAAATATCTTCTTTTGTGTTTTTACAGAAGAAAGAAATGCATAGAGGTCTGGAATTAAATGGGGGTGAGATTTTTGGGTGAACTATTCCTTTAAGAAACATCTTATAGGTGTATGGTGGACCCTAAATCAGTCTTATTTAGTTAAAATATGTAGTTTTCCACATTTCAAATGTGCAAAATATCATTAGGGATGTGCAAAACAACAAAGCTGGAATAATATCATATAGTTTGTCATTTTTCAAAAAAGCATAATGATTAAGAGGATTTGGTGCAACTGACCATGTAAAGTCCATATGGATACAAAAAGATTAATTTCACACTTTAAGCTACGTTACTGGACTCTGAATCTGAGGGGAGAATTGGACACTGGGAGCATTAGGATCAGGGGAAGGGAAATCAACTCAGTGTCAGTCCAACCCACAGTCCAGAGCAGTCCAGGGCGGGGTTTTCGGCAGGCGCGCACGCTGACCTGCTCAAACTTCCAGCCATCTGACATGGTGGACACCATCTGGGTCAGCTCCTCTTCCTGACACTGCAACACCCGATAAACGTGCTTTGGTGGTACCTGCTGTATGAGCGACAGAGAGAGAGAGAGGGTTGGGTGAAGACTGGTGAAGTGTAAAAAAGAAATGTAGTGGGTAGTAGAGGAGAATGCCAAAAGGCAAGTATGGAAAGAAAAGCGAAAGTGGGCGGGAAACTGGCGTCTGTTGCATAAGCACGCAAATATAGTCACAAACGTACAGTAGAAACTGAGACGGACAGAAATATAGTGCTGAGAAAGTGATGAAGCCGAAAACTGGATATAATAATGAAAAAAATGCAATATATTTCCAGAAAATGAAGCTAAATGGGAGGCATGATAAAACACCCTGCTCTTTACCTGTGTGGCCTTGGAGTCTCGCTCAAGAATCCTCTCTTTGATTAATTTAATCAGCGGTGTGATGTTGTAAAATTCGGCCTCCTCCAAGACACCTGACGGCACAGACACACGTCATTTTTAAATTTTCTTACAGTTATGTGCTGTTTTGACTAGATATTGAAATTCCAAACAAAAATTTAAAAATTAAACACCCAAACTGAATGGTTGTTAATGCTGCAAGTGAATTTAGGCATCACATTATAACAAATGGATTTTCATTTGGAGATTTTCAAAAGATCACATTTAACAGTGCTATTATATTAGTGTTTTTAAAGATTAACTTAAAGTGAGTGTTAGATCAAAAATAATCTAAATGGAAAAAATAGGGGAATCGGCTTATACAAATATCCAAAAAAACAGCTGATATTGTTGTTAACTAAAACTAATATTTTTTTAAACTAAAAAACAATTTTCATCATTTAAAAACATTTTAATTAAAAATGAAAATATCAAATAAAATACATACTATAATATTACATTAATAATACTAAAATAGCACAATTGAATAATACCGATGAATACAAAGATCTCTAATATTGGGTGATATTCATATGGTACCAATGCATCAATAGTTATGATGGGTTGATATTAAAATATATATTATTATAATATTAAAATATGGCCATACATTTGACAACTGACAACAGTTCTGAAAATAAATGAACAGACCTTCTTCTGCCAACTCCTTGTTATAAACCAGTTTCCCATGTCGCAGATAGTTGAGTATGGGACCAAAATAGGTGGGATCTCGGTCAATCACATAAGCGCCAGTTTCATCCTACACAAACACATCACAGGTCTCTCAGTATAATAATTAAATGAAATTAGATGTTTAATAATGTGATATTTACTGTATTAGCACAATTACATTAAATATGTAATTTATAAAAAATAATATTTATTAAGGATGTATATAATATTTTATCAATGTTAGATGTTGTTAACTTGCAAATATTTAACATGTAAATGTAACTGACTCTGTGCTGAAAATGTTTAACTGATGTACTGAACAGTACACCACCACAGGGAATAAAAATGTGACTTGGCATAAGAGAGGAAAAACATTAAAGGAAAGGGCACGTGGAAAGTGGCAGTGAGCAGGGGTCACATTAGCATGGCCAGAGTCATTGTCCCAGAATGGCTGAGGGTCTTCTCTGCGAGACAGGACTTACAGAGCAGGACATAATGTAGGCTACATCATACCCTAGTACAACATGCCCTACAGAGAACATTACACAACTGAGCCCAGGGCAAGAGCACTCAAAAGGCACAAAAAAGGGAGTGCATAGAAACACACTATGGTGAAAGAGGTAAAAAGAAAGAGGAAGATGTTGGCGTTACAGAAGGCTCAAGACTGAATAGCAGCGCTGCAAGGTTATAAAAGCACTATAATAGAGAAAGCAGAGAGCAAAAGAGCATAAATGAGATAACTCACTGCAGATTCACAACTTGGACATGAACAACACACCTACACAACAAGCTAGAATTGATTCATTGTACAGCCCTTTTGATTGATTCGTCCAAAATTGTGGCGATATTCTGCTTTATACAGTATAAGTTCCATTTGTGACTGGATTCCATCTGCGTTTTCTGCATCGCAGAAATCATAGGGCTCTACATGGTATTATGTTAAAGAGAGATAGTTGTGTGGGTTATTTATTGTTGTGTTATAAAGTTATAACCATTAGTAAGAAGGGTATGCAGGTAATAGTGGTCCCCTCTCAAAACTTGAATTTTAGCAATTCCAATTCCCAGTTTTGATTCCAGTAAAGTAAAAACATTAGTCAACCATTTATATCAAACATATTCATTCTGTGTTTTTTGGCAAAACTTTTTGTCGCAGCTGATTTCCATGAACAAAAACCAGCACCCTTCAAAGAAAAACCTAAAACACATAATATATTAAAGCATCTTTGTTGTTTCTATGGTTTCTACGAAAGTAAAAACTGAAATCGAGGGTAACGCGGATATGACGTTTTTGTAGGCGACACAATGACATGGTCCATAACACTGGTTAATAGCTGATTTCTCTGGATTTAAACATTGTTGGAAACATTTGGGATAATGGAAATACACAAGTCAACACAATATATAACACTGTTCTAGTGTTTTTCTTTTTATTATTTTAATCTAAAAATCTTACATATTGTGCTTTTAAAGGGATATAGTATGATAGTCAATGGTTGCTCTATCTGCTTGGTTACAAACATTCTTCAAAATATCTTATTTTGTGTTCAGCAGAACAAAGAAACTCATACAGGTTTGGAACAACTTGATGGTGAGTAAATGATGACAGAATTTTCATTTTTGGGTGAACTATCCCTTCCCTTTAATTCAATTTACAATCATTTTGGGACTAACTCCAGATTCACAACATGGACATGAACAACATACATAGACAACAAGCTAATTATCACATATGGAGTTGAAAAAAGCATTAACAAATATTTTCATTAGCAGCACAAAATCTCACAAATAGCAGAGAACTTAATTTACACATGATGAGCAAACACACACACACACATACACAAATCCCATTTTCGAAACAGCAAGTGCAGCAGACAGCCCCACAGTACACATGACTAGACTTGACAGCAGCAGGCATGACAACACCTGCGCATGACTTCTGCAGTGAGTCAGAAGAGACAAGCTGTCGTCCCACTCGGGATTTCACAAGAACACAAGAAGGCACAGGGGATTTTACACATAATACAACTGTATATGCCTTAAACACACAGAATTCAAATCGGACAAGTTTGCTATCTGTCCGCACTCCTCTAGTATTAACCTTTAACAATGCAGGTGCACAAGGAAGTATAAGAACCAAGTCCCAATAGGGAACTAGCTGCATCCCATGGGAAATACCTAGTAGGCAAACAAAGAGCTTATTAATTTCAAAACAGAACTGCATAATAACCTGTGCCTCATAAAGCATCACAGCACACAATCAAAAACCGCCAAATTAAAGGTCCCGTTCTTCGTGATCCCATTGTTCAAACTTTAGTTAGTGTGTAATGTTGCTGTTAGAGCATAAATAATACCTGTAAAATTATAAAGCTCAAAGTTCAATGCCAAGCGAGATATTTTATTTAACAGAACTTCCCTTTCAAAGCCTACAGCGAACGGCTGGCTTGGACTACATCCTGGTACTTCCTTCATAAATGACGTCAGTAGAACAGACTAACCTCCGCCCACAAGAATACGAGAGAAAAAGGGGGCGTGGTCTTGTTGCTGTCCCACGTGGAGAAGAGGACGGTCGCGTGGAGAAAAGGAAGTGCTGCGTTTGAGTGTGTTTGTCGCCATGTCGTCGAGACGCTGTTATTTTCATCCCGGAGTCAAATCACCTTTGTTTGGCTTTCCCAGGGACGCTGTAGAGATCATTAAGCGCATATATCTCCCGTTAAGAGGCGTGACCTTTCCACGTGCGCTAAGCTGCTGTCGAATCACAACACAGGAACCGGGCCACGTTCGCTAAGCTGCGGTCAAATCACAACACGGGAACCGCTGGCACAATCAGAACTCGTTACGCATTTCTGAAGGAAGGACTTCATAGAATAAAGGAAGTCATCAGCCGTTTTTAGGACAGTGAAAACAGCGGTGTACAGATGAGTAAATTGTGTTAAAAATACTGTTTTTTTTACACACGAAACATGAACACATGTTATATTGCACACTGTAAACACAATCAAAGCTTCAAAAAACATGAAGAACGGGACCTTTAAGCCCTTATCCAATAAATGATGTACCTTAAAGACAGAATCAAGTCTTATTAAGTCTAATTATAAAATGTTCTGGCTCAACAGAATGGTTATAAAATCATGGTTACAAAATGCATGTAAACTAGCAATGAAACAAAGACCAGTCCAGGAATAGAACAGAGAAGCCTCCCATAGATATTTTTGTACAGAGGGCTGGGAGTCGTCAAGGTGCCATGACTCTAATCTCATTAGAAGAGTGACATGAGCAGTGAGAGAGCACACAACACCGCAGCGGCCAGTAATAACTGAGCTGTGATGAGTGATCGTCTGTGCCTCATCACTCACTGTGGGTGTGGAATAAGAGGGAATATAAGAGGAGGGGGTGGATACTGTGAAGGCAGAGGACCATCTGTTAAGTCAAATACTTTTTGTATGCCTTAGTGCTATAAGATAAAAGACACATTTATAACACAATTTCAATTTATATCAATCTCACTATATTTCACCACATAACCAAAAGAAAGAAATGGAAAAAGTATACTTAAGCTTAAAGAAAATTATTTTAGGATCAATTTTTATTATTTGCATTTTTACATCATTTTCATAGCTAAAAATAAATGTGATATGATAACGAACTAATGATTACTACTAGGCCTATATATTACATTTAAAAACAACACTCGTTACTGTAATGCAGGGGGGGGGGGGGACTATACATAGGGTGAATTCAGGTTGATTGAGACACTTTTTGCTATTGAGAGGAATTGGAAAAAGTGTCCCAATCAACCTGAATTCACCTGTATAAACTGTATTTACCATTGATGATAACAAGACATATTGAACCATGGGCGTCGGAACCATTGTATGTGGGTGGGACAAGACCCACCCACTTTTTATGATCAATGATATTGGACCCACTCACTTTTATCGTCTCTAACATTCAGCACATGTCTGTTTACCTATCCCTAATCGATAAACACTTATTATTAAACTCATGTTAGACGCTTTATTTCCACTTTTCTAATATTTTCGTCATTTTTATTGAAAATAAATGCCTTTCCGATCTGATATGTGATGGGAAAAGGGAGAAGATTGAGCTCGGCGAATGTCGGACTCGAACCGCGATTCGATTTGTGTCAAAACTAGATGCTGTGTGTCCTACCCCTACACTACTGACACTCCAATGGTTTGGCGATTTCCGTAATTTTGTCTTTCCGAACTATACGCTTAGCAAGCAAAGCAATATATTTGTACTTATCGGCATCTACTCCAGTAAAAAAAATTCTGAGGACCCACCCACATTTTATTTGCTTCCGACGCCCATGTATTGAACCATGTCAAAAAAAATCTATTTGTATATGCCAAAAAGCCAATACAATTCAAAATATCCAAATATTTTATTTATATTCCCCATTAATTGGCCTTTCTAATCTCTGATTGCCATGAGTTTAAAATGTAAAACTGAAGTTGCAGGTTGTAGGTATTATTTTTAACATGGTCATGTTCCAAGTGTTATTGGAAATACTATATATATTTGTCATCCAACTAGAATTACATCCAGTTTTATTAGATTTGGGCCTTCCAAGCAGACACCTGCTAACAGGAAATTATATAATATTAACCTCCGCTGCCAGAAGAAAACATTTTATTGCAGTGGATGTTATCATAAGGTCCGTTTCACATAAGAGTTGTGATATTAGCTCTGGTCCCACTGGAACTCCTGGCATGTGCTTTACATTCTGACAGATCAGTCTGTAAGATATAGATGCTTTATTTGAATTACCTTAGGCCTCGTTTCACTTCGGTCATTTAACAAGTATCCTAACCATAACCCTAGATTTATTTATGATTGTTTATGACTTTACTTGCTTATCTGGCTGTATTGTTTCTTTTTCTTAAGGATTGTTCATGTGCCAGATTTCGATTCATGCTT
The DNA here is from genome assembly GCA_023566225.1 of Romanogobio albipinnatus. Classification (NCBI taxonomy): domain Eukaryota; kingdom Metazoa; phylum Chordata; class Actinopteri; order Cypriniformes; family Gobionidae; genus Romanogobio; species Romanogobio albipinnatus. The sequence continues at coordinate 24,972,914 of CM042257.1, read as the reverse complement.
TCCCATCAGCTCAATAAATATGATGTAAAAAATAAAAACAGTAATAGTAATAAATAATAATGATAATAATAAAGCTTACATGATCTACATCCAAGATGTGATTTCATGAGATTCACTCCTATACATTTAGGATGTACTGATGATCTGGCCATCACTCCATCAAAAGGACTTCCCTCTACACAAAATCAGCTTCAGTTGGATCACGTTATGTGAGGCTGTGTGAAGTAAAATGTGGATTTCACTGGCCAATAACTGCGATGATGCACAAACACTGAGGGTCCGCATTAAAAATCATCGCAGCACGCGTACATCCATCTGATGAAGACCCCGCCGCATCATTAACACACCTCAGCGCCCTGGATCACTAGAGGCATACATTAACATCACTAACTGCTGTCTTACCGTGTCAGAATGTAAGTCTTGCTGCTGGCACAGTCGGTACAGAAATGAAGTTTGTTCCTTTAGCAGCGTCTGTCGTGTCGTTAGAAACACCGTCCCGCCGACGTTGAGACGGACCCATTTGCCGTTATTGCCTCCGGTGGTATTAACAGCTGAACCGTTTCCTATAATATTTTCAGCCCCATTGGATTCAACAGCAGTAGATGTGGCTGTTGTGGCACCTTCGCTTCCCTCGTTGTCTTTGTTGTTATTATTATTATTGTTGTTATTATTGTTTAGATTGCTGTGTGTTGTTGTTGCTGAAAGGGATCCCGTTTCCGGTAAAGCCTGAGGCGCCGCCGTTTTTCCTTTGTCCTCTGTTGCCATTAGGGTACTACACTGAGGCTGGTATGCGGACTGTCGGTGCGGCTCAGATGCTGTTCGGATGCCGTTCTGTCTCCCACGGTGAAGCGGCGTGCTACTGTTTTTTTTCATGTCATGGAAGTAGAATAAGCGAGGCAGTTGATTGGCTCGTATCCTGCGATGTGTTCGCCCCGCCCACTTGCCAGTTGATGCTCTTTTGACGCAGAAACCAGTGCAGATTCTGGCATGCGGCATGTATTTATGCATTAGCAGCTATGAATATTTAATATTATGCATTCGTAAAAACATATTTACGATTCTATGACATTAGTTAAGTTTGTGACTTGCAATAACATGATTAATAGGTTTTACACACTTCATGCAGCTCGAGTGCTGCCGTTATGAAAGTAAAAGAGGGACAAATCAAATACTGTTTCACTCGATTTGTTATTATGCTGATAATATACTTGTGTAACGAGCATATAACAAAATATTTAAAATAAAATAAAAATTAAGTGGCCGAAAACCAATAGCCTACGAACGACCACTCTGAGGACTAGGGGGCATTAATTATTAAGATATAACTACCGACAATTCACTGATCATTTTTAACATCTATTTATGTTTAATATATTAACATAGTCTATAGTCAGCCTGTAGTTACAAATTATTCCGCTTGCAAGGACTTTAACAAAACTGATTTATATAAATAGTATTAAAAATAAAATAAATTTTAAAATTGAATACAAATATTTAAACCATACGTTTCTATTTAATTAATCACTTGTTTAATGACACTGCTGACTTTATTCAAGTCAGCTCAGTTTATCTTAATTTTATACTACGGGCTGTTGAATGTTTGATTGTGATTGGTTGGCGGACATTCTAATTTGTTAAAGGTCCCGTTCTTCGTGTCTTTTTGAAGCTTTGATTGTGTTTACAGTGTGCAATATAACATGTGTTGATGTTTCGCGTGTAAAAAAAAAAAAAGTATTTTTAACACAATTTACTTATCTGTACACCGCTGTTTTCACTGTCCTAAAAACGGCTGATGACTTCCTTTATTCTATGAAGTCCCTCCTTCAGAAATACGTAACGAGTTCTGATTGTGCCAGCGGTTCCCGTGTTGTGATTTGACCACAGCTTAGCGCACGTTGCATGGTTCCTGTGTTGTGATTCGACAGCAGCTTAGCGCACGTGGAAAGGTCACGCCTCTTAACGGGAGATGTATGCGCTTAATGATCTCTACAGCGTCCCTGGGAAAGCCAAACAAAGGTGATTTGACTCCGGGATGAAAATAACAGCGTCTCGACGAGTCGACGACATGGCGACAAACACACTGAAACGCACCACTTCCTTTTCTCCACGCGACACGTCCTCTTCTCCACGTGGGACAGCAACAAGACCACGCCCCCTTTTTTAGCGTAGTCTTGTGGGCGGAGGTTAGTCTGTTCTACTGTTCTACTGACGTCATTTATGAAGGAATTACCAGGATGTAGTCCAAGCCAGCCGTTCGCTGTAGGCTTTGAAAGGGAACTTCTGTTAAATAAAATATCTCGCTTGGCATTGAACTTTGAGCTTTATAATTTTACAGGTATTATTTATGCTCTAACAGCAACATTACACACTAACTAAAGTTTGAACAGTGGGATCACGAAGAACGGGACCTTTAATAAGTATCAATGTCAGGTTAACTGAAAGAGAGACCGGATGATCCACTCTTTATTCTTGCTCTCTAGTGAGCGATAAACAATAATAGGCCGAAGACTACAATGAACACGATGTAATAGAGCCAGGAAGTAAGCAGCAGTATCATAAGGAAGATCCCAGGTGAAGCAGACAGGCAACCACCGATGTAAACACGAGTCAGGCAGACAGTCCGGGAAAGGCTGTGACGCAGGGAAGCTGTGGACGACACAGATCACGACGATCCAGAGACCGGAACGGAGAAGCACTCAGGAACCAGAGAAGAACAACACGCACACACACGAACAGTACCAGGGAACAGACTGAAACGACCTGACAACAGGTGTAGGTGAGAGGCATGTATAAGAAGGCTGGTTAATGAGTGCAGCAGGTGGAGACGATGAGCTCCGTAATCAGTGACCACGCCTCCAACACAAACACAGAGAGAAGAAGACCGTGAATTGATGAACCGTGACAATCACTTATGACAATGAACTTTGTTATCAAATTGGACCAGTCAGGGCAAATGTTTGTTATTGTAGTCTTTTAATGCATTGGTTGTGGTTGAGAACCCCACTTTGAGTACCAGCAGAAAAGCGCTATATAAATGTATCAAATTATTATAAACAATTATTATTGTTTATTAATTATTACATATAAACAATCCATTATTAATTAGTATTATGCATTCAAATCTCACAAAAAGTATTATGGGTCAAAAATGTACCCAATGACTTTGGAAAGCTGCCTGTAAATATCTATTGTCATGTTCAAATCTTGCATCTGTATCCTCGAGACTGCTGTTCATGCACTGTAGCAGACTACTATCAGTCTTGTCTTGATCTCTGGAACCAAAAAGAAGGGGCTGAATGCTGATGAATGAGAAGTTGTAGGTCTCAGGGAGCCCCTGGTGAGCTGTCCGATTGAAACGGCTCCAAGAGAAAGGTGGAAGACCACTCTGAGTAGTGGGTCCATTCACAGCTTCGGCTGTAAACATCTGGGCCATGTGATAATCTGTAACCTGGATACAGCATCCATTAGAATCTCACTATTTATTATGGCATTTATGTAATGATAACATGTAGACCAACATGACCTATTTCTGTACCTTGGTATCATAACATCCCCCTGGATGAGGTCGTCGGAGCCTCAGGTCATTACGGCAGCAGATGGATTTACAAGGGTGCTTCTTTGAATATGGGTCTTTTCTGTAATCTAATATGACAAAGTGCTACTGTTCATCAAAGAAATTAGATTAAGAAGAGGGCAGATTAGATGGAAGAATTTTTTTTAAATCATTTCCAAAGAGAGATCCTAAACTCACCATTGTACCTCATAATGTATTTCATGGTGTCCAGATTAGTGACTTTTCCCTGGTCCCTGCGGAAAATCTTAGCACGTGGACAAAGGTCATATGAGAAGTCTTCACCATGCTTTTTCCACATCGTACCATAACCGCTCATTCGGTAAATGTCTGAGTGGAAAGGTATGTTGTAGGACGCCCAATAACCTTTTGAGACGATTTGTAAAGCATATGATCAGTGTTTCCAACCTTGCATTCTCTCAAATTAATTTTCATTGAACTGATCATACTGCTTTCCTTATTATGAAAATACTCCTCACCATGACGCAGCGCTTGTGACTGATCTGAGTACACCACCAAACCAGGAATCTGCTCTACAACAGTCAAACTCCATTCTTCAATCTGCTGTCCAAGTGAAACTCTTTTCAGGTCCACCACCATATACTGGTTATTGTAGGTCCCTGAGTACATTAATACAAAAATAATTGAAAATAAGACCAAAAGTATGTGGACCTCTCATTAATATGTTTGGCTGTTCTAGTATATTTCCAGTTAATCTATTTCTGTAAGGTCAAATCTTAAAGGAACACGCCGACTTTTTAGGACTTAATATTATTCACCGTATCCCCCAGAGTTAGATAAGTCCATACATACCATTCCGTGCATGCCATAACTCTGTCTGACGCACGCACCGCTAGCCTAGCTTAGCACAAATATAATTGCGCAGCTGCACCCAAGGTGCGGCAGCAAAATTCATTGATACTACTATACAGTAATGAGACTTCCTAGCCATATCGGTCTAGAAAATCGCAACTTTTCATTTTCTGTCGGTCTTGATGTAACTATATATATATCACAACATGTAAATAGGAAAATGTTGGCGTTATTTTGTCACTTATTTGAGCAGTAGGCTAGCTGGAGCCATTTACCTCCAGTCTTTGTGCTAAGCTAGGCTAGCGGTGGGCGCGTCAGAAAGAGTTATGCCACGCACGGAGATGAGAATGGTATGTATGGACTTATCTAACTTTGGGGGATATGGTGAATAAGCTAAAGTCCCAAAAAGTTGGCGTGTTCCATTAAAGGGACATTTCACTCCAAAAAATGAAATGCCTTTCATCATTTACATACCGTCATGTCATTAAAAATGTGTTCCTAGGCCGTGTGTACACCTAAGCATTTTTAGCCAGCTGAAAACACCAGATGCTCTTCTAAAAATGTCTAAAAGTCGTTTTGATCTGATTTCACAGATAGTTTGTTTCTGAAAATAAAATGTCAACACAATGTGAAGTACAGTTGTGGTCAGAAATATTGGTAAATATGATCAAAGATGGCTGTAAAAATAAATCTGCATTGTTTACCCGTTTGATATTTCATTTAAAAAAATTCTTAAAAATTTAAGTAAAATAATTGAAAATGGGGGGAAAGTCAAATTATGAAATTAATATTTTTCTCCAAAACACGTTGGTCACAATTATTGGCACCCCTAGAATTTTTTATGAGTAAAATATCTCTGAAGTATATTCCCATTAATATTTATATAATAATTAAAAAGTTCCAATCAACTAAAGATGTTACAAATCTGACTGGAAGAGGTATTTATCGTCCTAATGCACAGTAAGGAGGAGAGTTTGAGCAAAACAAAAGCATGACTAGGTAGCTGTTTTTGCACCATGAACCCACAGACAAAAATTAAAACTTCCCATCTCCCCTCCAATTCATTAGCAAGGTAAATGCTACAGTCCAGAGAATTACCTCTAGAACTGCTCATTTGTTACTGTGACAGAGCGTGTTTGTGACAACACAATACTAACATTACAGGGGATACATAGAACACGGGAACAACTGCAATACAGTAGTGACCACCCTATTCATGTAATAGTGTCACAAACGTTACATTAGATCTAGCTAATGGTACTGTTACAGTAGGCTAGTCATCTAAAGACATAACGGAACACGGGTGATCCGCGTCTGTAGGCTACTATCGATGGGATGACCGTATCCTTCAGCACACATTTCATGGTACGTGTGGCAAATTTCCATTTTTTCAAAATAGTCATCCTCTGTGAAATGTTCAGAGCAAACGCAATGGTGCTTGATGATGGGTGTGTTTGGTTACAGGTGTGTTTGGATCTATCCAGAGCAAGTAGCCATCGATTCATCAGGTCAGCGTTATGGATTGGAATTCTATGAAATATCATTGTATTACATGGTCTCCCCTGGTTATTGTCGCAGTTCTTTACAATACAGTGAACACCCATGGTTGTAAACTATCTAGTAATTGCTGACTCGATTACTCTAACTCTGAGCGAACTCTTTCTTCACCGCGGGGCTTCTCAGGTGCTGCGAGCAAATCACTCCGCAGAAGTAGAGCAGTGCTGCGCCTTCTGAGAATATAGTCCCCAGTATGTATAGGTTTATAAGATGGTTGTCTCATGTAACCTTGTTATTTGTACACGATGTGACTATACACATCACAACATGTAAATAGGAAAATGTTGGTGTTATTTTGTCACTTATTGAGCAGTAGGCTAGCTGGAGCCATATACTTCTGGTCTTTGTGCTAAGCTAGGCTAGCAGGTGGTGCGTCAGACAGAGTTATGGCACGCACAGAGATGAGAATGGTATGTATGGACTTATCTAACTCTGGGGAATGCAGTTAAAGTTTGTTCCTTTAAAATGCCAAACTTTACAGCAGATTAAAACATGTTTACAGCCTGGTACAAATTGTGGTTTTGGTCTATATGATTAATTTTGCCCTTCATGACAACTGTGAGGGGGGTGATTTTTTTTTATAACTCATTCGTTTACATTATATAAAGCATTAAAGTTCTACATAATTAAGGGCGTGGCCACTTCGAGTGACATGTGGATGGCCATTTATCTGCTGTCTGTTAGTCATCGCGTCACTTAAGCTCTGCCCACGTCCCGCCTTTTTGCCAATTTTCTGTTATCCGGGAGTGACGCGCGATGACACGCTGACAAGATGGCAACGGCCATCTCGTCCATACTTTGCGCTTCAGAACGGCTCATCAGAATCCTATGGGTTACGTCACGGACACTACATCCATATTTTTTACAGTCTATGGATGTAACTAAAAAAAATATTTTTTTGGCAGCAAACCCACCAATGTATACAAATTTAAAATGGGATAAAAAGTACCCCATGTCCACAGTTAGAAAAAATACAGCTGGATCTTTAATGTTGTGGGCCTGTTTTCTTTACTGGGGGTCCTGGACATCTTGTTCTGATATATGGTATCATGGATTCTAGCAAATACCAACAGATAAAATTTTTTTAATCCTGCTTCTGCTAGAAATCTTGTAAACATTCCAAAACAAACATCAAAATAAACACACAAATGTGTCACTTAGCACAAAATGAAGCTTCTGCCATGACCATCCCAGTCTCCTGACCTGAACCCTATAGCAAATGAGTGGGGTGAACTGAAGAGAAGAAGCACCAACATGGAGCTGTGAATCTGAAGGATCTGGAGAGATTCTGTATGGAGGAATGGTCTCTGATCTCTTGTCAGGTGTTCTCCAAACTCATCAGGCATTATAGAAGAAGACTCAGAGCTGTTATCTTGGGAAAAGGATGTTAATGTTTAGTATTTAAAGGTCCCGTTCTTCGTGTGTTTTTGAAGCTTTGATTGTGTTTACAGTGTGCAATATAACATGTGTTCATGTTTTGCGTGTAAAAAAACAGTATTTTTCACACAATTTACTTATCTGTACACCGCTGTTTTCACTCTCCTAAAAACGGGCTGACGACGAGTTCCTTTATTCTATGAAGTCCCTCCTTCAGAAATATGTAACGAGTTCTGATTGTGCCAGCGGTTCCTGTGTTGTGATTTGACCGCAGCTTAGCGCACATGGCACGGTTCCTGTGTTGTGATTCGACAGCAGCTTAGCGCAAGTTGTACGGAAAGGTCACGCCTCTTAACGGGGTGATGTATGCGCTCAATGATCTCTACAGCGTCCCTGGGAAAGCCAAACAAAGGTGATTTGACTCCGGGATGAAAATAACAGCGTCTCGACGACATGGCGACAAACACACTCAAACGCACCACTTCCTTTTCTCCACGCGACACGTCCTCTTCTACACGTGGGACAGCAGCAAGACCACGCCCCCTTTTTTCGCATATTCTTGTGGGCGGAGGTTAGTCTGTTCTACTGTTCTATCGACGTCATTTATGAAGGAAGTACCAGGATGTAGTCCAAACCGGCCGTTCGCTGTAGGCTTTGAAAGGGAACTTCTGTTAAATAAAATATCTCGCTTGGCATTGAACTTTGAGCTTTATAATTTTACAGGTATTATTTATGCTCTAACAGCAACATTACACACTAACTAAAGTTTGAACAATGGGATCACGAAGAACGGGACCTTTAAGGGGGTCATGAGTTGAGAAATCAACTTTCCCTCGAGCTTTTGATATATAAAATGTTAAATCTTAATATAAGAATATTCTGTAAGTTTCAGTTTAAAAAAGCCAGTTAATGACCCCTTTAATAAAAGGGTGCCAATAATTATGGCCAATGTGTTTCAGAGAAAAAACGTGATTTTCTCTTCACTTGCAATTATTTTACTTCATTGAAAGGTTAGATTTTTGCTAATTTTTCGAATGAAAGATTAAATGGATAAATAATGCAGATTTAACACCAAATATGTATACATACAACCATCTTTGATGATATTTACCAGAGGTGCCAATAATTCTGACCACAACTGTACTCGCTCTGGTCCTTGTTTTGGACAATTTTGTTCCATCTATGTCATCGGTTGTCATACAAGCAGGGTGGGTGTGGTATTTGTCCCGACCTTCCTCCTCTGTGATTGGACGGCTGGGTAAATAGTGACATTGATGACAATGTCACACTGAAACGCAGCACTTCCTTTTCTCCACGCGACATTTCCTCTTCTCCACGTGGGACAGCAACAAGACCACGCCCCCTTTTTGCGCGTAGTCTTGTGGGCGGAGGTTAGTCTGTTCTACTGTTCTACTGACGTCATTTATGAAGGAAGTACCAGGATGTAGTCCAAGCCAGCCGTTCGCTGTAGGCTTTAAAAGGGGACTTCTGTTAAATAAAATATCTCGCTTGGCATTGAACTTTGAGATTTATAATTTTACAGGTATTATTTATGCTCTAACAGCAACATTACACACTAACTAAAGTTTGAACAGTGGGATCACGAAGAAGGGGACCTTTAACTCATGATGAACCTCAGGCAAACTACACACTTTGCAGAGAAGCATTTCAGTTGCTCAGACTGACTGACTAAAGCAGCAGCGGTGACACACACATCCGTGCTTCTAAAGGTATAGGCCTATTGTTTTTTTTTAAATGGATAATATATTTATATAATATTCCATAGGCTACATTATCAGAGCTTGGCAGACAGAATTATTTTATATTTTTAGACAGGTTAATTAATAGATTATAGCCTAATGTTATTATTAATATATCATTTTAATCATACATAATAAATAACCCTGCCATATAAAGTTTGACATTTATTAAAAGAATATTTAGATAAAAATGGGACATAATTACATAATAATAGCCATAATTGAAGTAAATTGATAAAAAAAACATCTAACATTTTTGAATTTCAGAATTGTCAAAAAAGTGATTACTGGTTCAGAATGACTTCTTAAAGGGACAGTTCACACAAAAATGAAACTTCTGTCATCATTTACTCACCCTCAAGTTGTTCCAAACATGTATACATTTCTTTGTTATGTTAAACACATTGGAAGATTAATTCCTACTATGGAAGTCAATGGTGCCCCCAGAGCAGCCTGGTTACAAACTTTCTTCAAAACATCTTCTTTTGTGTTCAGCAGAACAAAGAAACTCATACAGGTTTGGAACAACATGAGGGAGAGTAAATGATGACAGAATGTTTTAGTTTTGGGTGAACTATCCCTTTAAAGTGCACAAAATAGGCTACTAAAGAGTTCTTTAGAAATAAATTAAATAATCAAATGTAAAATAATAAAACATTTTTTATTGTCGTGAATGGGTGTCCCTTATTTTGCCACACTGAAGTGGCAACCCTAGTATGTCGTCAACACGCTTCAGAAGATGCCAAAACTAATAGTTTCATTGTTGGGACTAAAAACCTAAAATTGGAAGCCATAAAAGACCACGAATCATCCAAATGCCACATCCATTAATCTGCCCTACTCATTTAATGAAATGTACATCAGTTCATGGTTTGTGTGTATAAGAGAGAAGGAGAAAATGTCAGTATTTCATTGAGACTTGAGATTAAATAAACTGCTTAAGTATTGTAGAGCTTGTAGTATAAATTTTCACATGCAGTTACACATTGTCGGTTAAAAACAAGAAAGTGGCTGGTAGATTTTGAAAAAAAAGTTAATTTCCATCCCTGGAACTACCCCATTAATGCTACACCGTACAATCAGATTGTAGAGAATTGTGTTTACAACTTTACTGCGATGTTGAAAGACGACACCACCACAGAGCACAGCAAATATGGACCACAATATTTGCATATAATAATCCATCATTATCTTGTGCATCTCTGTCTCACCCGAGTTGTGCTTGGAAAATATTTGGGCCCATTGCTTCCCTGTGCAGGCCAGCGCATTTGCTACACGCACCCTCTGCCAGGCAAGCAAAGCCGCTGTGGTCACCAGGGAGAACAGAGAGGAGTTGAACACGTTGTTTGTTGTCTGAGTTACAAACAACCCCGTTCCCAGCAAATAAAAGTCATCCAGAGATGACAAGGTCCCTGGAAAGGATGCAAGAAATAGGTCTATATTACTGAATTAAATTATGAATGACTAAAATCTGAATGATAAAAGGCAAACATTTGCCTTTAAATACCAGGATAGCTGCTAAAGGACAGTCTGCTTGTGCCATTATTTTTCAGTCTAAAGTCCCAGTGCTTGTAGATTCTCATGCTGGCTGCATAGGTGTACCAGCTGGAGTGACCAAGCAACAGATTCTCAAAGCCAGGTAACAACTGCAGATAGAATAGGAACAGAACAATTAAAGCTGGAAAACAGAAGGTGTACATTGACAAATGTTGTCGGGGTAGAGTGAAGCAAAGCCATAACCATCATAGGCAGCCCCAAATATTCAGATATGTGGTCTGACATGGGGATTTCAATGGCCGATTCCTACACTCTTACATTTGGTTCAACCCAATCCAGAATATGTGGTTACTGTCAAGAGGTGAAGGCATCATTTTACCTCTAACCTTGATGAGAGCAGAGCAGTGACTCATGCCTGGAATTCTGAAGGAGTCTGAAGAAGAGTTGGAACGCCTTTTGAGTGCAGGGATTAAGTCTAACAAATCCCCGATCCCATTGAGGAATTGAACCGCAAATATGGGCAGAGTCTGGGAGTTGAAATGCAAGCATGCATTTTCAACCATTAACACAAAATGAAAAACATAAAGCATGATTGTCAATGAATGAATACAAAGGAAAAAGTTCACTGGAGAAACTCAAATGTCCATGAGTGTTGTCAAACTTGAAGAATGAGATGTACAGTACAAATAAACAGATGAATGCAGAATTTAAGTTTTCTGACCTTTTCCTGTCTACTTTTGGCCCAATATGCTGCTCCGGCATGCAATCCATCCATCTGAGCCACTAGAAGACCCACATGATGCCACAAGGGATCGCTTTTCCCATTTAATCTCACTCGTGTTCTTGTCCATGAGTCCTGCTCACTATTTTAAAGAATTCAAGTTTAATAAATAATTCAGTAGAATATGTGTTTATGCAATTAATAATTGTATAAAATAATCTTGGAAAACACTAGCAAGTCTCCAAAACCACAAACAACTCAAAGTCTCCAAAACCTTTTTTGTAAGTCGCAACATATGTTATGAGTGATACATACAAAGTGTATGTTTAATATGTGTAATATATTGTCTGTTATTTGTATACACACTGCAAGCAGGTGTTTTTCATCATATCTGAATCAGTTTAGAAAATAAACATCAACTTACCTCATAAAGCATTTCAGAGGTTTCATTACATTATGATCCTTTATCATCTGAGGATACATATTAAAGTAATGGTTTATCATCTGTCTGTGAATGAAAAAGTAGTTGATCATAGTAACTGTAGTGTATTATTTGATATTTCATTTTAAGTAATATATTTTAAATGTAGAACAGAAATGTTATTAAGTATATTTCAGTTTACCATAATTGCTTGTCACTTTGGACAGTATGCTTTAGCTGACATATCTATATTCTATAAGACAATAGAAGTAATTAGGAAATTATATATATATATATACATATGTACTTAAACCCCACCTGAGAGGGTAAAAAGCACTATTGAGTCCAAGTAGGCTATTATTCCCGTAAAATAAGTAGGCCTTCTTTTTTTTTAAGTATGCCAATGTGTAGGCTACTTCTTTTTCCACACGGCTTAGTATAATTTACATTAAGGGGAGAAAACTTACGAGGCTGTAAGGTATCCTTCAAGGTATCCGGCCAAAAAGTATGTAATTTCATCGTTCTCCTGGGATTCTCCATAACCAGCCTGCACTTCCAGCACTCCCCATCCAGAAACGGATAGACTATCATTGAAATAACCAAATGCATCTCCGTCCTCTTCCATTACACCTTCTTTCAGCACCACAGACCTCTGAAGAGCATCCCAATATACGGTGGCTCTCTGGACATCTGATAAACAGAGATCACACACCAATAAGCGTTGACTGGTGTGTGTTTTGTTTTTTTGTATTGTCGCTTAACCAAATAGGATTAACGAGCACGGGTTTATTATATCTCCGATCCGCCTTATTTAACTAGTTTTTTTCCGTGCTAGTCTTCTGCTGTTATACAAACATGCAAACATTGCATGACCAAAACATAATATTAAAAGAATAAAATTAATTTAAGACACTTACGCTGAGCCTTTATGAAGGTCGCCGTTAGGACGCACAAAATAAATCCCAGTGTAAATCGAGTCATGTTTCACGTCAGAAGTTTACTTTTTGGATCTGACTACTACATTTGCTAATACTATCTAGGCTAACAAAACCTAACAAACCTTAGTCATCCTACTAGTTTTCAGCATTATGACAGGTAATGATCGAAGAGCTAGCGAATTTCCATCCGATTAAAGCCGGAATACTGTTTCGGTTAGTTTTCTTATGGTTATAAATCTGCATTTAGCTGTTAAACACCTGCTCGATCGCTAAAAAATTAACTCCACCCC